>CAUYRH010128859.1:0-58253 GCA_963574655.1 Perodicticus potto
CTTGGTCTGTTCCAATTCTCTGTAACGTACCAGGGTGGAGACCTTGACAGACAACTGACCTCTGGCCTGACACACAGTAGGCACACAATGAATAACCACAGAATGAATTAATTAGTTACTTAGTAAATGAATGAAGTGTCATGGTTAACAGCCTTGGGCAGCGCGTATAAACAGCCTTGGGCAGCGAGTATCTTTTAAATTCAAAAGCTATTCATGTTTAGATGAACCTACATAAACCGGCTGATGCCCTCTGATGCTGAGCAGATTCTTAGCTTCGTTTGCTAAGACCTATCCCCAAGGTTCTCACCAGAAACTTCAGGGCAACTGGCCACACCATCCCTTCACCTGAATTGAGCCTGTTGGTAGAGGAACAATGGAATTCACGTTCCACATCAGCAATTCCAGCCTTCATGTCTTTAAAGCTGACATTCAGTTTCCTCAACTTAGTCTTCTAAAAGGCTAAGTTTACAGCAACACGGTAAAAAAGGTTTCTTTCATGTGCGCAACAAATTTACTCGGAGATACGTGCCTATAAGGTCACAAGATGCCTTGACAAGTGATGCATTGAAGATTTTATGTATTCAAGGGAAACTGATCTCACTGTCATATAAAAGAGGCCAGTTGGCCAGGCACAGTGGCTCTTGCCTGTAACCCCAGCACTTTAGGATACTGGCAGGGGAGTTTGAGACTAAGGTAATGTAGGTAACTTAGCAAGACCCTGCCTGTACGAAACTAGCAGAGCAGGGTGGCCGTCTCCTGTAATCCTAGCTACTCAGGAGACTGAGGTGGGAGGATCGCTTGAGCCCAGGACTTGGCATTGTAGGGTGTTTAGCAGCATCCCTGGCCTCCACCCACAAGATGCCAGTAGCAACCTCATCCCCTTCCCCCATTATGACAACACAAAACAACTGCAGGCATTACCAGGTGTCTGCCTCCTGAAGGGCAATTCCATCCCCTGTTGAGAAACACTGATCTAAATCAACCATTTCCTTATTTGGTCGTAAAGGTAACGATATGGTCCACTAGAGCAGATAATTAAGTTCAGTGACATTAATATGCTGACTATAATCATTAGGGCTCACTTGATGTCATGTCCAGGAAAAAGTGCTACAGTCGATTGTTGATGTCTGCTGTGGAGTGGGAAAGGACTCCTCTCCATTATACTCACAGGGGGTCTCAAGGATGATTAAAACTGGACTTGGTCTCAAAGAGACCAAATACCATCTTCCCTTAACACCACAGAAAAATAACGGAAACCTCAAAAGTATTCTGTTCTTTAAAATGCATTTGATTATAACATCCTATGAAATGATCCCCCAAAGAGACCATAGTTCAGTGATCATTAATATGTCTAAGCCTCCCATTCTGTCTGAGCATGCTATACCCCATCAAAGGCTGGTAAGAAACAGAGCAGCCTGTCCCCACATCCGTAAAAGCTGGAAGCACCAAGCACTAACACAGAAACCACAATTATCCTAAAAGAAAATGGAACCACTTTCGTCTGAACCGTGTAATCCATGTTTGAAAAAGAGGGAGGGCTCTCTCTCCAAGTACCACTGGTTGGGATGTCCGAGAACATAACAGCTGATGCAGAACAAATCAGACTGAGATGGAACCAAACCAATGACAAACGTATTCTTCACTTGTCGACAGGGTCTTGATGACCGCAATGTCACCTTGCAGTTACTTAACCGCTTAGTGCCTCAGTTTCCCTCATCTGGTCAAACAGATAAAACAGTGCTGACACCTCCTAATGGTGCTAGGATGAAAACCTAAGATAATAACAAAGTCCATATGCAGGAAGTGTTCTATAAATGTTAGCTAATGCCATGTGATGTAAGATCTATATTCAATCTAGAAAGCATCCAGCAGCCTGTGTCAATTTTGCCAGTAGCTTAGCAACTGATGGTATTAAATAATTAGTAACAAAAAAAATCGCATTCAAAGACTCTGTATTCACAGTCTAGTTTCCCCTTACAATTTCAACTTGCTCAAACCATATCTCGTGCAGGTGTAAGGATTTTTTTCCCACTCAGTCCTTAGCAGAATTAAGGAAAATTGATCACCACGCTGCTGTCCTCCGCCACCACTACCAACATGGCCCACAGGTCTGCTTATAGCCTAACTTCTGAGGAAAAATAAAATCAAATCCTTGGACTTTAAAAAAACAAAATCACAACGCAAACGACCAAGTAGCGTTGGTCTGCGTAGTAGCAGATGTTATCAGAGTTGTCACAATCCCAGAACAGTGATTCTATGCAGAAGAGGTTAAAGAAAATCTTTATGCGATGATTTAATACATATTCACATAAGAGAAAAACTCAAATCAATTCCAGGTGGGGGGAAAAGGAATGAGGGGAGGAGAGGGGGATGGGGATTACAGTCTATGGCACACCTCCTGGGGGCCGGACACAATTATAAGAGGGACTTTACCTAACAAATGCAATTAGTGTAACCTAAATCTTTGAACCCTCAATGAACCTGAAATTAAAAAAAAAAAAAGAAAAAGGAAGAAAACCTTTATGTTTTCAATGGATTGAAAGAGGAAAACAAATATATATGAAATTGTCCACTGAATTTAAAAGAAAATATGCATTTGTATTTCCTATGTTCCACATTCTAGTCCCTAGCACCCCAGCAAAGAAAGAAACACCATCAGATAATATCTTGGTGTGGGTGTTCCTAAAGAAGAAGAGTCACAGCAAGATAATTACAGTGCCACTAACAATTTAACCAGCTGGTCTTAGCAGGTCACCATGCTTTTCTAAACTTAGGATATTGGCAAAAATTCAACTTGTGATTTTTCTTTTCACTTTGGAATTAGTTGCTTGCCTTTTTCTGTGTGAAAAGTCCTAGCACAACAGTCATAGAACATCAGACCTGAAGATCACTTAGCAAACATTATGTATATCACTCACCAAGATGTGGCCCAGACATCCCCTATGTCAGAATCACATATGACACTTGTTTCAAATGCAGATTCATGGATGGTATTCCACAAACTCATTCCTTCTTTCTAAATGTGGTATGTATTTTGACCCAGTCCATAGAATGTGAGTGGAAGGGATGCCCACCCCCAGCTCCCCTGCCTTACACAGCCTGCATGCTCTTTCCCCTTTCGTGACTTGACTCCCAGGAATACAGCAACCTTGGAAGGCACACATTGGAGATGGCAGAGCCACAATATAGAAGGAGCCTGGGTACTGGAATCACTATTTGGGAGAGAACTTTAAGTGGATAAGAAACAACCTTTAGGAGGCACCTGTGGCTCAAGGAGTAGGGCACTGGCTTCATATACCGGGGCTGGTAGGTTCAAGCCCAGCCCCGGCCAAAAAAAAAAAAAAGAAACAACCTTTAGATCAATGGTTCTCAACCTTCCTAATGCCTCCTAATGCCGTGACTCTTTAATACAGTTCTTCATGTTGTGGTGACCCCAACCATAAAATTATTTTTGTTGCTACTTCATAACTGTAATTTTGCTATGGTTATGAATCATAATGTAAATATCTGATATGCAGGATGTATTTTCATTGTTACAAAGGGGTCGTGACCCACAGGTTGAGAACCACTGCTTTAGGTGGATTAAGCCACTGCCATTTTGGACTTTGTTTCGGAAATGAGCCCTCCCTACTTAATGCATGGGGTCTCACATTGGACATACATAATATGATCTGGAGGCTTTATAACACACACACACACATTATTTTGACCTTTGTCTAAAAAGCAAGGAAGACCGAATTTAAGACTATTGCAATAGGGATACCACAATAGGGGAAAATATTGAGCTTAACTCTCAATACAGCATGAAACAGTGGAGACTTCCAGCCAGTGGGCAAGTAAAGTCAGTGAATCAAAAATTACTATGAGGAAACATCAGGGGTGGAAGGCTTCTCTAAAAATTTGGCTTCACAGGATTCTTGTTAGCCAAGGACTTCTACATCAAAAGTGGAGGATGAGGAACTTGATGAGATATCAAGGGTGGGGGGTCATCTTAGCAGGATTCTTTGCCAAGACTAGCCTGGACAGTGAAATAGAAGATGAAGGGGCCAAGATTATGGCCTCATCAAAAAGAAGGCTCAAAGGACTAAGGATTAGTCAAGGAGGGAGTTGTTGCCAGGTGTGGGGGCTTGCACTTGTAGTGCCAGCTACTCGAGAGGCTGAGGCAGGAAGATCACTGGAGCCTAGGAGTTCAGGGCTGCAGAGCTATGATCACGCCACTGCACTCCACTCTGGGTGACAGAGAAAGACCCCAGCTCTTAACAAAATAAATAAATAAATATAATTTTAAAATAAGTAAATAAATGAAGAGTAAGTTGTCAGGGTAAGAGCCTGTGTTTTAACAAGTGCATTAAGATTCAGGAAGGAAAAATAAGCTGAGGGAGAAGGACCCCGCAGTAGGCCACACAGGAAAATATCCAAAGCTCCAGGACCTGAAGAAGTCCCCAGTGACTGGTTAGGTGGGATCCAGTGTTTCAATGAATCAACTTATTAAACACCAAATTCAAATCCATCTGCTACATATAACACGTTACCCAGGACTAAAAAGCAACTTGTAATTTCCTTGGAACCATCCTGCAGAAGGCATACCTGCCTAAAAAGGACTAAGCCATGGACTTCATCTTACAACTCTGTAACTCTGAAAAACAAAGAGGAAAAGGAATAGACAGGAATGGGTTACAAAAGTGCCCAGCGTGGGACATGGCCAGGCCTGTCGGATTCCTCAACTGCTTTTAGTCATTGGGAATAATTAAACCCTCTACTAACAGACAAGAAATAATGAATAGACATTTCAGGGCTAGCTCCCCAGATATTATAAAACCAAAGGAAGTGGGGGAGGCAACCACATCCCACAAGACAATCACAGTAAAGACGGCCACAGATGTGCGCATAGCCCAAAATGCTGTTTAGAATTGGCTTTGAGGGCGGTCACAGTGGCTTCCGTCTGCAGTCCTACCACTCTGGGAGGCCGAGGTGGATAGCCTGAGCTCAGGAGTTCAAGGCCAGCCTGAGCAAGAGCAAAACCCCCTAAAAATAGAAAAATTGAAGCACAAAGATGGCTTGAGCCCAAGAGTTGAGGTCGCTGTCAGCTCTGATGACACCATGGCACTCTACCCAAGGCAACAGAGTGAGACTCTGTCTCCAAAAGAAAAAAAAAACAGAAGAATTGGCTTTAGCATCTATAGACCATT
This sequence comes from Perodicticus potto, assembly GCA_963574655.1. Lineage (NCBI taxonomy): Eukaryota > Metazoa > Chordata > Mammalia > Primates > Lorisidae > Perodicticus > Perodicticus potto. The sequence continues at coordinate 5,190 of CAUYRH010128859.1, forward strand.
CTGCTATGTATCCCCACTGGTGTGATTCTTTGACTCTTGAAAAAAGATCTGATGTTTTTAATTTTTTTTTTTAAGTTATACTGCAGCACAAGTATTAATATTCTTCCCGTGCCTTCCTCTGCCTCACTTCCCTTCCTTGTGAATCTGCCTGCTGAAGCTCTCCTTGACCATGAAGGACCAGTTGAAAGGCCCTCATGTCAGAAAGCTCGCCAACCCTACCACCACTCACCACTGGAATAAAATGTCTCAATACCAGACTCCTGTGGTCCATCGACTGTGAATCCGTTCAGCTTCTGAAATATAATTATCAGAACCATGAAGAATCCTATTGTACAGCCATGGTTGCCATCATGAGCCCTGACTATTGTGGTTTTCTAAGTTTCCGTTCTCAAGAAGGCTCAGCTCACAGTATCTCCATTCCTCTCACGAATCCCTAAAAACTGGGAGTTGAAATTCACTGTATGCAACATAAAGCTGACTGGTTACATAATACACAACATCAGACGGAGCTGGCTCCTACTCGCATCGTAAAGAATACATTTCATAAAAGTAGGACCTCCTGGGACACAGCCTCCCAACAGCCAAGGAGAAGCCAGGCGAAGCCTCAATCTCTGTAAACTGCTCATCCTTGGACCCTCCTCAGTCTCAAATTAAAATAGCCAGGAGGACAGGAATTGGTGAGATTTCATTATGGGAAAGATTTCATGGAAATCAGTTCCAACCTCTGCAGCTCCCAGCAGCAGGACCTGTGTTTATATCAGCAGCATTGAAGATAAGCTGTCTCACGGAAATTACAACAGCAGTTTTCATACTACTTGAATAAGCTCTTAAGAGGAGGCACTAAAATCTAAAATTTACACTGGCTTTTCTGTTGTTGACAGCATAGTGCTGAGTCAGCCCACATGCACACAAGAAAACAGCCGTTGAGGAATATAGCTTCCTGATTTAAAAATAAATCAGTAAATTCCTACTAAAAATTTCTACTAAATTCCTTAAGGCATTATATTTCAAAGGAGGGGGTGAAATATCTAAAAAAGCTACAACAGTTTTAAAGCATACAATGTTTGATCTGATGAAGTTCATGTTTGTGCTTTTAGGATTTACAAGGAAAAAAGCCAGCCATCAAGAATTATACAAGGGAAAAATGGCAGGCAGATGACAAAATTATGACAATATTAATTTCACACCTGCTTTCTCATAACACACTGAAGCAAAGTTTGTCAGTTTAAGGAGCATGAGAATGGATCAATCATCAGGACCTCAGCAAATAATGATCCAATATCTGAAATGACTGGACTCCACACACTAAATATGTATCAATAAAAAATAAATCAGCCACATTGTCTAGGAAAGAAGAGACTGCAAAGACAACTACTGTTTTTGCTACCAGGCGATTATACGACAGTAACAAGCAGATGAAGTTTCTGTGAGAAACTCCTCCCTCGCACGTGAGACACAACATCAAATACCCGAGGCTAATGTGAGAAACAGTCTGGGTGATGAGCGAATCTTGACTTTGAGCAAGACACTGAAACTCCAAGGCCTTGGTTATTCTACCTATGAAATGAAGAATCTTGACTCATTGTATTACCATGCCCCTCCTGGCTTCAGCATTCTCTAACGCCATGACAAGCCTGATTCTGTTTAATACATGTGTCTTCCAGAATGTTCTTGAACCATAGTTCCTCTATATTACATTTGCTGAAGGAGGGGCAATGCTCACTCTCAATGACTCCTTTATGTAAGATCCAAACTTTGTGGAAAACAGTTTGGTTAAATCTAGGAGGTTTTAAGCTTCCCCTTGCCATGCTGGCTGTCATCTACAATACCAATTAAAAGAGACGCCGCCCCTTAGCAACTATGTAGAATTCTGATAACAGCCCCAAATGGTGCCCTATGGCAAACTGCCTAGCTGGCAACCATCTCAGGCCCTTACCCTACAGGCATCCGAAGGCCTGTTCTCTTAATCAGGAGACCTAGGACAACACAAATCCTTGTAAAACCCAAGGGCTAATTTAAGACCACAACCAGATTGGTGGGACCACACCTATGGTGCATCTTAGAAAGGTACAGGTGAAACTCACTAAATGCAGAATCTAAATGTCTGAACACAATAACTAAGAAAATGCCATGAAGGCTATGTTAACCAGTTCGATGAAAACATTTCAAATTGTATATAAAACCAGCACATTGTACCCCATGATTGCATTAATTTACACAGCTATGATTTAATAACAAAAAAAAAAGAGCACGATCCAGGACTCCCTGAGTTGGAATAGATCCATTGAATTTCAATAGCTGGGAATCTCCGACCCCAACATATAATGTAGCTGAGGAAGAGGAGACAGGAGAGGACAAAGGAGAGACAGGGATTTTTTTGGTTGTATTTTTTTGGTTTGAGTTTGGAGGAGGTTGGTTTCACAACTGTGTTTGCTTTTGCTTTTGTTTTTTAACTTAACCCCACCATTAGCTGACATTTCTGTAGCTGAAAACTACAAGCAACCACTGGCTATTTTTTATTAATGGCTAGGCACATAGGTCCTGGTCACACAACACCCCACAACACAGACACTTGTTCTAGGGGCACAGGAAGCAAGTACACACGCTTGTGTCTCATGCTAGGATTCACTGGTGATCTCTTTCATAGAGCAACTCAGCCTCCAGTCACACCTTACACACTTGCTCTCACGGTAAACCAGTACCGCATAATCAATGTTTCTGGGCATTGAATAAAGACCAGGGTGTGATGAAGTATGAATGAGAAAGATGCAGATAAGGAAAACAAAACAGACAAGAAATAAAAGGTATGTCCCCAGTACACCAATGGGAGATACTCAGACAGCACAAATGGGAGGTAGGACCAGCCACGGTGACAGGCCCGACAGCAGTGACCAGGGCACCCTCGGCCAGCCCACCAGCGCCTTTTTAATACAAGATGTTACTGATGTGCTGCACATCTCCAATGAAAACAAGTGCTAGGCACAGAAAAGCTGCAAATCTTGCAATAAAATTAAACAGGAAAATTCAAAAAGAAATATTTCATTCATCTTAAAAGTTAGTGCTTAAAGGAGATTTAATTAGAAGAAAATAGAGTGGCTGGAGACACTCTTGGAGATTTTGGAGAGGGCTTGAGAGACAAGTGGCCGTGTTTAATGTGAAGAATTTCATGTGAAGACCAATGATACCAATATTACTCTTACCCTGATGAACCACAATGCTCAGGACTATTTTGGATCCTGAATAGGATAATGAAACAGACAGAAAATCAAGGGGAAGGGAAAAAGGAAGAGAAAATGAAGGAAGTAGAGAAAGATGATAGACATTTTCCTAATGTCATTGAAGAAGAATCAGAAAAGGAGGAAAGATGTGAGGATGGGATGTCTGCATTCAAAACTGAGCTGGAAGTTCAGACATGAAGAAGCAGAGAAAGTGAATAAAAATGAGGAGACAATGCCTCAAATGCCTCCCTGCAGTATCTGTTGGTCTGATAACCACTGGCCCCAGAAATAAGAAGAGGGACAGTCACCCAGATGGGTACTGGTACTAGGCAGGGTTCTCAAGAGAAACAAAACTAGCCAGGTGAAATGATGTGTGCCTATAATTCCAGGGGGAGGCCGAGGCAGGAGGATCACTTGAACCCAGGGATTCAAGGCTGCAGTGAGCTCTGATTACACCACTGTACTCTAGCCTGGGTAACAAAGCAAAACCCAACCTACAAAGGAAAAAAAAAAAATCAACAGAAACAGAACTCATACAAACATACACAGTAAACAAACATACATATCATATAAAGAGATGTATTTAAGGAATTGGTTTACACAATTGTGGAGGCTAACTTGTCTGAAGATGGGCAGTTAGCCAGTTGCAGACCCAGGTAACAAAGGCATAGTTCCAGTCCAAAACAAAACCAAAGAGGGAAAACAGTGTCCCAGCTCCAAAGGCTGTCAGGTAGGAAAAACTGGCTCCTCATGGGACAGAAGGTCAGCCCTTCGTCTCTACAGGCCTTCAAATGAATAGAGGAGGTCCACTCACACCCAGGGCATTGCTCTGCTTGGTGGATTGATTTTAATGGTAATCTCATCCAAAAACACTCAGAATGTCTGATCAGATATCTGAGCACCATGTGGCCCAGGCAAGTTGACACATAAAATCCCTCACAGCACTCGATGTGTAATAAACCCCGTCAAAAACACATGAGAAACACTGTTCACATCTAAGACAGCTGCACTGGCCAAGACCAGAGGACAGAGTCAAAGTCACAACTGGACAAGCCCAAGGAAGGGACGGGGCACAGAGATGTCTTGTAAACATTCCTTCTCAACTCCATCACAGACCTGGGGCTACAACTTCTCTGTTACTCAGGACATGATGGTAGCTCTCAGAAGTCACATAAAACCTCTACAGGACAGACTGGCCAATCTCCAAATTCTGGGTTTTGGGGTTGGAGAGTCCAGTTCTACCAAGTTGAATCCCTAGGCCCCCACCCTGGAAGGTCCCTATGACCTCTCCCAGCCCCCACTTCTCCATTTGCAACAGGAAATATTATAATAGCACCTACCTGCTGAGATTGTCCAGAGGTGGAAAAGAAGCAATGGATAAAAAGGAATAAACTCAAGGCCCGGCACAGAGAAGGAGTTCAAGAAATAGTAGTTTTTGTTTTGCTTTTTAATTAGCTGCTAGTTACCCCCCAGAAAGTTTCCACTCAGAACAATACCAGACACTTCCTCAGAGAAACCTGCCCAGTAATTATCAGCCCTCCCTTTTCTTTGCTGGGCAGACCAAGATGTGGAGTCAGGTGATCTATGATGTAAAGTGCCAGGAGCCCTCCCCGCAGACTGACCAAGACCAGGCATGATTAAGTTAGGCAGAAAAGCAAATGTCTGTGAGGCTGAGGGAGAGGAAGGCCAGTGACGCCTGAGGATTTTCTCTAGGCGGCCAGCCTAGTGTCAGGCAGCAACCACACACCTGGCCTTGCCTCTCGCTCCCCAAAGAATGTAAGGGATGATGGAGCCACTCGGGCACAAAGCAGCCATAGAAAACAGGGCTCCCTGGCCCCTGAAGCATTGCTATCGTTTTCCTCACTGGTTGCTATTAGACTGAGGCAAGATTCGATTTCCCTCCTTCCCATAATATACCCCTGTCTCCTATCATAACTAGACTCCCCACAAATCACCTCTGTTCAAAGAGGCCCCTCCCAAGTTCTCTGTCACACACAGAGGTGCCGCTCTCCTAGTCTAAGGAGAAGCAAGTCCAAGATGTTTTTCTGGAAGATTCCCTTCCTTTCGTAGGAAGCATGTCACCACAGTGGCTTCTCCTGGAGCTCTGTTGTTAGGAAACGTCACTCTTTCCCCCCAGTGCCCTGTCTCCCACTAAGTTTCCTCCGGGCAGAACCAGTGCTTTCTCTCCGCATACTGCCCTCCAGGCCTTGGGAAAAAGCAGGGCACACACCCAAAAGACCTTGATGCAAAGCAGTGTTGGCCCACAGAGGCACCAGGAGGAAAAGGTGGCCTCTTCCACCCTGAAAGCCATCAACATGGTCCTTGCGGACTTCAGACATCATTAAGCAGCACCCAGACCATCCGATAGACAATTAAGCTAACAAGCCAAACAGAATTCCAGAGAGAAAAAGTTCACTCAAGATGGATATGGCTGAGGCCTCACACACTGGGACAGGCCTCGTCATCTGCATCGTATCACAGAGTGATAAGTAGCTCTGAGGTGAGCATAAATCAGGCTGAGAGGACAGCATGTCCAGCCAACTGGCCAGAGGCACCCCACACTGGCCATCCATCATGACCGCTCATGTCTGGACTGCCCAATCACAGGCAATGCCAGACAAAGGGAAAGGAGGACCTGGAGACTCAGCCTGCCAAACAGCAGTGTTTTTGATTTAGTGGATCATATTTTTCTCATGAATTTTTTAATTCAGGTAATTCACCCAGCATTAAAATGCACACACACACACATATACTGTGTATAGGAAACTTAGCCAAGGCTACACATGGCTAAGTAATCCAATTTAAGTGACCTTGATGGTTCCAACATGAAGAAAAGCACTAGTCCTAAATGGACCAGAGTCTAGAGTTCAAAGAAAGGAACAAACATGGAGACTGGGAGGGGTAATTCCAGCAACATTCCAGGGACTAAATTTCCCAGACTGGTAAGCCACCCTGCATAGGACACACCCTGAGGTCACCCCTAACACCCATGCCCTGTATAAACTATCCCCTGCATGTGAGCAGGACATGACAAAGGTGGTGGCATGTCACTTGGTCCATCACATTTTATTACAGAAGACTCCATCTTAGCAGACTGGGCCTTGAAAAAGCAAACTGCCATGGAAGGGGCCATGAAGCAGGAACTGTGGATGGCTTCTAGGTGCTGAGGGCGACCTCCAATGGACAGCCAGCTGAGGAGCCAGAGCTCATCCCTCAGTCCCTCAACTGTGAGGAAATAGACTCTGTCAGTAAGCTGAACAAACTTGGAGGCAATTTCTTTCCCAGACTAGCCTCCAGATGAGAACACAGCCCAGCCAACACCTTGATATAGCCTGGTGAGATCTGCTAACTGTACCCTAACTCCTGATTCATAGACCTGTCAGACAGCAAGTGTGTGGTTTTAAGATGCTAAGTTTGTGGCAATGTGTTTTGTAGTAATAGAAAGTTAATAGAATCTCTTAAGAACTGGAAAAACTGGGCTAAAGCCCAGGAAAGAGGTCAGATATGGACATGTGTCCATCATAGGCTAGAGCCCAACAGCCTGGCATTGATCCCCACCAACTCCTAGCTGTGGAGCTGTGGCACCTTAGTTTCTTCATTCATAAAATGGGGAAATAATAGTACCTGTTACCTACGGTTGTTACTGATGATTAAACTAGTTAGCAACCATTTAGCACTTAGAACAACTGCTCCAGAGTAAGCAGGGAGTGGGCAGTAAGGGAGCAGAGGGTCGTGAAAAAAAGGACAAAGCCAATATGAAGGGAGAGAGGAAGACGAGCTGGGGAAAGCTGAAGAAGAGACAGAGGGAAGGTGTCCAGAAGTATGAGCAAAATCAGTCCAGGACCTAAGGCATCAAAGCAAGAGAGAACTTCAGTGGGAGAATGGCAAGAGAGATCAAGAAAAAGGGAACTGGGGAAACTGTAAAATGGAAGAGTGGTAGAAAGAAGACATTTTCATGGGTTAGAAAGGAAAGGGCAAGAAAGGGGTGGGGAGAGGCTGTGGAGAATCAATGTGGTACAAACCAACACGGCGCGCCCCACTTACCTCGCTTAACCTTCCACACTCTCCTTACTCTCCCTGGACCGGACACAATGGCCTCTCTTCTGTTGCTTCCACTCCACCCCTTAGTGCTGGTGGTTATTTATTACCTCTTTCCAGGATGTTCTTCCTCCATAGCCATATTTTCTGCCAGAAAGCCCTTTCTCACAAAAGCCCAACCTGACAGGTATATTTTAAATTGTACTCCAGTGCACCACATCCTGCTATACTTTCATTTATAGCATTTATCACCTTCTTCCATGCTGTAAGATTTACTATTATGTTTATTATTTTTCTGTCTCCCCCTGCTAGATGCAAGTGCCACAATTCCAACAGTTTAGAACAATACACAGCACATAACAGGTGCTCAGTAAAATATTTATTAAATGGTTCATGGTAGTCTGTAAAGAATGAGATAGGTCTATAGCCACTACTATGGTAAGATGCTCTTGAGACCTCAGAAGTTTAAAAATTAAAATAGCCTGGCTGGGCATGGTGCCTCAGACCCATAATCCTAGCACTCTGGGAAGCCAACACAGGTGGATTGTCTGAGCTCAGGGGTTCAAGACCAGTCTGAGCAAGAGCCAGCCTCTGTCTCTAAAAATAGCTAGACATTGTGGGGGGCACCTGTCACAGATACTCCGAAGGCTGAGACACGAGGACCACCTGAGCCCAAGAGTTTGGAGATGCTGTGAGATATGATGCCATGGCATTCTACTCAGGGTAACAAACTGAGATTCTGTCTTAAAGAAAGAAAATAAATAAATAAGAATTTTAAAAAGAAAATATAAATAGAAAAACCTAGCCAGGCATAGTGGCACACACCTGTAGTCTCAGGTACTCAGGAGGCTGAGGCAAGAGGATTGCTCAAGCCCAAGAATTTGAGGCTGCTGTGAGCTATGACACTACAGCATCTACCCAGGGTAACAGAGTGAGACTATGTCTCAAAAAAAAAAAAAATGGTGATTAATTAAATTAAATTTAATTTAATGTTAATTTACAAGTCATGACAGAAAACAAAATGTGTTTATGATCCTTTTTATATATGTATAAAATCTGTGTGGGCAGCACAGCAAGAACCCATCTCTAAAAAAATAATAAAAATTAGCCAGATATGGTTGTACACAACCAACTGCTCAGGAGGCTGAGACAGGAGGATCACTTGAGCCAAAGAGTCAGAGACTGCAACAAGCTATAATCTCACCACTACACCCAACCTAGACAACAGAGTGAGATCCTGTCTCTAAAACAAACAAAAAATTTAAAAATCCTCCTCCTTCTCAAGCAATCCAGTCCTAAAGTCTCAACGTAGAGCAGATTAAGGGAGGCATTCACGCAGGAGAGGGAGGCCATGGTGTCATCGAGTGGCCTGCCAGAACAGACCCGGCAGGGTGAGGAGGGGCCACGTGGAGTGGCAGTCTAGCAGGAATGTCAGAGCCCAGCAGGACAGAGAGGACCGTCCACCTGGGATCAGGCAGAGCCAGGAAAGAGAACGTGGTTACATAATATGAACCAATCAAACAAGCACACATATTAATGATAACCAGCAGTAGATTTCTCCTTGTTGCAGAAGCTATTTAATTATGCAACGGGAGAAAATGAGAATTAACTGTATGGTGCTGAATGAGAATTAAAGGTACTGGTGTGTGTAAATACATACTCAACTGGGACGGTGACACCCCAATAAGCAACAGGCACAAGCGCGCACATTTTGGCTTCTATATCCCATTGCTACGAAAAGGAACCATCACTCCTTAGAGAAATGGTTGGTTCCTCCACTTGGACAAGGAAAGAATAAGAGGAGTCTAAAACATCTTGTTATACCAGAAAGCAAAGAAATACTCAGAGAATGAAGGCACACAGAGGACAGCCTGAGGGGTCTCCTCAAGGCCGAATTAGTGATAATACATAATATGAGTTTAAAAATAACGAGAGCAACAGAATATAGCACATTGAATAAAACAGTAAGCTGTGGGTTAATACTAGGACGATTCAAAGTCTAGACTCCCACATGGGAAGCGCTGGGACACAGCATCGGTTCTGTGCTATTGCTGCCAAAAATATGGAACCCAATTCTACCCATGAAAAAATATCAGAGAGGTCAGCACCTGTAGCTCATCGAGTAGGGCACCGGCCCCATATACCAAAGGTGGCAGGTTCAAACCCGGCCTCAGCCGACCTACAAAACAGAAAAATAGCCAGGCATGTGGCGGGCGCCTGTGGTCCCTGCTACTCGGGAGGCTGAGGCAAGAGAATCGCCTAAGCCCAGGAGTTAGAGGTTGCCGTGAGCTGTGTGACGCCACGGCACTCTACTGAGGGAGATAAAGTGAGACTCTGTCTCTACAAAAAAGAAAGAAAGAAAAACTCAAATTAAGGAATATTGTAGAAAATAGTGTCCTGTACTCTCCGAAAGTATTAAAGAAAATCAAGAAAAGTCATAATCCTAGCACTCTGGTAGGCTGAGGAGGGTATATTGCTTGAGCTCAGGAGTTTGAGACCAGCCTGACCAAGAGTGAGATCCTGTGTCTACTGAAAACAGAAAACTTACCTGGGCGATGTGGTGGGCACCTGTAGTCCCAGCTATTTGGGATGCTGAGGCAAGAGGATTGCTTGAGCTCAAGAGTTTGAGGTTGCTGTGAGCTAGGATGCCACAGCACTCTAGCCTGGTAAATAAAGTGTGACTCAGAATCTTTCTAAAAAAAAAAGGGTTGGTAAGAAAAAAGGGAGGGGAAGTAAGGAATGGGAGGGGAGGGGAGAAGAAAATCATGAAAAGTCAAGAAAAAATTGAGGAACTGCTCCCAACTGAAGGAAACTAAAGAGACACGACAGCTAAATGTGCCACATGATTCTGACCTAGATCCTTTTCTCATAGAGCACATAACAAGAACAACAGGAGAAATTTGGCTGGGATCTGAGGATAAGGAGGTAGTAATGTATCAGTATTAATTTCCTGATATCAGTGGCTCTCTTGTGATCATGTAGGAAAATGTTTCTGGTTGTAGGAAATACACACTAAGAATTCAGGGTTGGCTAGGCGCAATGACTCACATCTGCAATCCTAGCACTTTAGGAGGCCGAGGAAGAACAATCCCTTGAGGCCAGGAGTTCAAGACCAGCCTATGCAAGAGCAAGACCTTGTATCCACAAAGAAAGACAAGAAACATTAGCCAGGTGTGATGGCACCTGTAGGTGTTAGATGGATCACTTGAGCCTAGAAGTTCAAGGTTGCAGTGAGGTATGATAAGGCTACTGCACTCCAGCCTGGGTGACAGAGCAAGACTCTGACTCAAAAAAAAAAAAAAAATAGAGATTCCAGATATACCAAAAATCATTTTTTTAAAAAAGGATTCCAAGATAGCAGATCATCAATAGGGAACTTATTCTCAAGTGGTTCCAATCAGGTGTTGGGAAAGACAAATTTATTTTGTATTATACTTCCCTCCTTCTGTTTGAAATTTATATATTATCCAAAGAATAAAATGTTGGTAAGTTGGTTCACAGTAGTAAGTTGGTTAGTAAGTTGGCATTTTTGGAAGGGAGCAGAAGGGATGGAGGGCACTCAGAGAGGAAGACTGTGGCGTGTCAACTCTTCGGGAACCCTGTGGGTTGTCCGCTGGCACAGGGAGGGTCATACCTGGCAGGGACCGGCAGCCCAGGCGTGTGGGTCAGCAGCCTCCTTCCGTGTGGGTCAGCAGCCTCCCTCTGCTCTGGCAAAGGTGAGCTTCCTAGAGCTCCTGTTCCCATATCCGCCTGTCACTCAGGGCAAAGGGACATTGCCAGGGAAACTGGGAAGCATCTGATGGGTTTGGAAGATGTTCCTTAAGATAAGATTTAAAAGTTGGCAAATTTCTTATGCTATTTATTTCTTTACTTATTTTAAATTACCAAGAGTTTTTTGACTTACTGCAGTCAATCAACTTTCAAACGTTAAAAATTTTTTACTACGGACATTTTTTACACTGGGCACCTAATCCCACGTATCCACAATCCAGCTTCAAGTATTCAACCTTGTTTACTGATTTTGAAGAAAAACTTAACCATCCTATTACATCATTCATAAATATATCAATATGTCTTTCCAAAAAAGAAGGACCTTTTTCTTAAACATAATCCCAATACTATTTTTACAGCCCTGCCTCCCCAAAATTCCTCAATACCACCAATTAACCATTTAGCTTTTAAACATCGCTGGTTTTTGTCTACCTCTCTCTCCTTCCTTCACAGTTATTCTGCTCAAATCAGGATCCAATCAAAATGCAATACTACACTCGATTCATGTGATTCTTCAGTTCCTTTATCCAGAGATTCCTACTTTCTTTTTTCCCCTCTTTGCAACATTTTTCATACGATCTCCCTTTTCCAGTTTGATTTCTGTGTAGTTTAAGGTACTCCTCTCTCCCTGGGTTTCTCTGACTCCCATACTCCCTTCTCTGATCATCTTTTTAAAAGCTTTTTCTTAGCAAATCCTCGATGAGCCCAGAATAGTGGCACTTAATGTTAAGGCTTCAGCAGGGAGCTCGATGGGGTAGGTAGAAAGCTCTGCTAATCACAACACCAACCTTCACGGAAAGCAAAAGTGCAAGAAAATTCCCCCAAAACACCCAGGTGCTCACTGCTCTGCCACTAACTATGACCTGGGTGGACTCCCGTCCCCGTGGGGCCTGAGTTGCTTCATCTTTAAAATAAGGGTGTTGGGCAAGATCGTGGTGGTAACAGCACTAACAATGACAATAACAGGACATTTACTATTTGCCCAAAGGCACGTCAAGATTCTTTCCAGTAGGACGTTCTCTGGGATTTTAGTATCAAACACACCTAACGCACAAGCAAATAACCACATCCTGCTTAGGTAGGGGGGGAAATATTTCACAAATGACAGAGGGAAAGCATGACAATGACAACTAAAGTACTGAGGCCACAAACATAAATTACAAAACAGAACTTCAGCCATCAGCATATTTAAATTTAAATAATGAGCTATGATTTAAAAGCACATTCTTTTTTTTTTCTTTTTTTTTTATTAAATCATAATTGTGTACATTGGTGCAATCATGGGGCACAATGTGCTGACTTCATATACAATCTGAAATATTTTCATTGAACTATTTAACACAGCCTTCATGGCCTTTTAATCACTATATGACGACATTTATATTCTGCATTTAGTAATTTTCACTTGTACCCTTCTAAGATGCACTATAAGTATGATCCCATCAATGACCCTCCCTCCACCCATCCTCCCCCGACTCCCTTGCCCCTTTTCCCATTTCTTGTGCTATAACTGGGTTTTAGTCTTCATGTGAAAGCTATAGATTAGTTTCATAGTAGGGCTGAGTACATTGGATACTTTTTCTTCCATTCTTCAGATACTTTGCTAAGAAGAATAGGTTCCAGCTCCATCCATGTAAACATGAAAGAGGTAAAGTCTCCACCTTTCTTTAAGGCTGCATAGTATTCCATGGTGTACATGGACCACAATTTATTAATCCATTCGTGAATCGATGGGCACTTGGGCTTCTTCCATGACTTAGCAATTATGAATTGGGCTGCAATAAACATTCTGGTACAGATGTCTTTATTGTGATGTGATTTTTGGTAAAAGCACATTCTTATACATCAGCAGATCTTATCCACAACAGTAGATAAGTGGTATAAAAGATTAATGATAGAATCTTACATACGCTTGTGCCCTGTTAAACCAGTGGTTCTCCACCAGGGCAAATTTATATCCTCCCACTGTCCAGGGGACATTTAGCAATGTCTGTAGACATTTTGGTTGTCACAACAGGGGAAGTATACTAAGCATCTACCAAGCAAAGGCCAAGGAAGCTGTTAAACATCCCACAATACTCAGGACCACCAGCACCACAAAGAATTATCCAACTCAAATGTCAGCAGACTGAGAGAACCTGACATAAGCACGTTCCCTTTTTACCAAGAAACTGTCATGTGCTGAGAGAAGGGATCCTGAGGTCTGAAACCACAGCAAGACAGATGCCCTGTTAAAATCCTCCACACCGTGATCCACCCCAACACGGGGTGGTGTGGTAAGGAGACTGTCTTGGTTTGGTTGATTTGGTTACCAAGTTAGATCACAGCGTCTATTTCTGAACCTGAACTATGCTCCGCATGTAGTCATCTTGGGAAACCACACTTACCAGACACTACCCAGCTGAAGCATTTCCCCTGCTTAGCAGACTTGTCTCTGAACAAGGGCACTGTAACCTTGGGAGCACTCAACTCCCACTGGAGTGACAACAAACATTCCAAAGAGAAAAAGAGTTCCGTGGCCCTAAATGCTGCGATGAGAAGAGAGAAGCATGACACAGAGTTGCCAGAGGCTGGAACAGAAGGGCTGCTGTTCACAGTCAGTGCTCAGGGAGGCCTGGCAGGGGAGGCGACACTTGAGCTGAGGCCTGAAAGGAGTGAATGGCTGGCCAGAGTCTCCAGAGAAAGAATACTCGGGGTAGGAAGGCTTGAGGCAAGATCAGGCGGTACTTTTCTAGTCCCAGTACCCAAAGTGTTCTCAATTAGGAGAAGATGAGGTGACAGAAGGGAAGGGCCAAATCACTTAAGGCCAATAGTCCCAGCAAAAAAGTCTGGTTTTCAAACCAGCAAGTAGTGGGAAGCCATTGGACATTCAAGCAGAAAAGTAATGAGATTGGACCAATTAACACATTTCTGGCCAGGCACGGTGGCTCTTGCCTGTAACCCTAACACTCTAGGAGGCCAAAGCAGAAGGATCCCTTGAACTCAGGAGTTTGAGCCCAGCCTGAGCAACAATAAGGTCTCATCTCTACCAAAAATAGAAAAACCAGCCAGGCATAGTACTGGGCACCTGCAGTCCCAGCTATTCAGGAGGTTGAGCCAGGAGGATCACTTGAGCCCCGGAGTTTGAGGTTGCTATGAGCCAGGCAGATGCCACAGCACTCTAGCCAAGGAAACAGAGTAAGACTCTGTCTCAGGGGAAAAAAAAAAAAAAAGGAATAATTTTAACAAAACAAAAAGACAAAATTTGCCCCTGATAAAGATATATTTCCCAAAGAAGAATTCACACCCAATGTGAAAGCTATTTCCAAAGAAGATGCCCCCCAACCAATGCTGAAGCAGCACTAATACCCTCAGAAGAGGAGTAGGAGGCAGTGCTGCCTCCCCAGCCCAGCCGAGTCCACCGGGCTTCCTCCAGCCTCCAGCCCTGGTGTGGTGCCGACTCTCCCCAGCAGGCTGGGTCTCAGGTCTGTGACCACCAGGGCACAGGGAAGAGCACCCACCACCACCTCTGGGAAGCCAGACGTAGCTGTGACAACCCACCAACTCTCGACCATGAACTCAGCTCTACCTGCTGTGTTCTCTCCCAGGACTGACATGTGTGTTCTTGGGTGTTCTAGTTTCTCAGTCTTCAAAGAGCTAAATGGAGCCAGTGAAAGACATGGGGAAACTGAGGCTCAGGCTCTGAGCCCAGGCGTCCATTCTCTTCCCCTCCTTTTCCTTCAGAGGCTTTCCCTTGGACTCATTATTCCCAGGCAGCATAAGAGCTGTGGGGCCGGGGGAGGGCTTCTCAGCAGTTTCTCAGCACCAAGCCCCAGGCCAGCTACACCTAGTCTGCTCCAAAAGCCACGGCCCCTAAGGACTCTGTCCCCTCCCCTTCTCTGATGACCCTCCAGCAGTAGGCATGGCTGGTCAAGCACTGGATGACCTTCTGTCCTACCTCTTCTTGGACTCTCTCAACCACCACAAAAAGAAAAGAGAGAGGCAGCTAGAGAGACCCTACAATCTACATACAGATTCTGAATTCACACATCACCACATCCTAAGAGGTCCTCTCTTCTCCCAAACTTGAGCTTTGCACTTCGGAGAAAGATTGTTAATTACACATTATGATATCAATTACATCCAGATGCATTATGAAATGGAATCGGTGCTAAGCAATTTTATTGTTTTCGTTTTTTTATTCTACCATTTTTAATAATTACACCTGGTTTTTATTACATTATGATGTAATTAAGAAAGAAGTTCTTTTATATTTTAAATTTATCCCAATTTTTTTTTACATAAAGAATTCCATAGCCGTGCATAATAATGTGGCACACAATATAGCCAAAAGATGAAAGGAATAGCTTAGATAAAACTAAATGAATTTCCATTTAAGGGAAAAAATGCAAGTCTACTTATTTTGAAAGCCCTTAGCATGAGACATTCATTAAAAATACGGAGAATTCCTGATCAAATGAAGACGAAACAAACTACATAGGTTGTTTCTCTTCATGTGGAAGATAAAGCTTTATTTATACTGTCTAAGGAAGAGGATACAGCAATCAGGTCTCAAAATGCTGAATTTTGGGACTGCCAGCATTTGACCAACTACGAAGTAAAATGATACCATTTTTAGTGAACCTACCCATGCTGAATTACATTTCCTTTTAAGTATAAGGATAATGTCATCTAGCATATGGAAGCATGAACAAAGAAAACTAAACTATTTTAATAATTTTAAACCACAATTCATGAGTCACAAATTTCACTTTTACATGTATTGAAGTTGAGCGGTATTTCAATGATAAAGAATATTTTTGTGTGATCTCCATGCTTTAGCCTTATTCATCCTCTGCTCACTTTCTGGCCCAAAGATTAGCAAACTTTCTTTTTTATTAATTAAAAAAAAGCTGTCTGTCGCAACTACTCAGTTCTGCTGCTGTAGGAAGAAAGACGCCATAGACAATCCAAATGCAACTGGATGTGGCCATGTTCTCATAGAACTTTGTTTACAAAGAGAGGCCCAAGGGCTGAGATTTACTGGCCCCTGAGCTAGTCTGCAAGGCACTGAGGACACAGGTGAAGCAGAAGGACACTTAGGACATTCCTATAAGAATATGACAGGAATGAGCAAAGAGATCCAGTTGAGCAGAATCTATCTTCCAAGACATTGAGCATAACCCATCACACCCAGGAGAATTCTTCTGAGACCAAAACCAAGTCTAGATGCACCAGGCAAGCACCATTTCTCAAAACCCGTTGTTCTTAAGATACCAATGTTTCTCCCTCACAGAAGCAACTTCCATCCACCCTGGGCCTCTCTTTTGAGCTGGGTGTCCACTAGAAGTGATGCGACCTCCCCAATCTGCCTCACTCTTTTTGCAGCTGGCAGTGCACCAGGGCTGGGGGTGCAAGCTGTGGTCACCAAGTCAAAAGAGGTATAACTGGTCTACCAGAAAACAAACCTGCCCAGCAGCTCTTAAATACTCAAGAATGAGGAGCACAGTATACAAACTGCCCACTCCCAGCTTTAAATTCCTATCTGCTGCATGGCAGAAAGAGCCCCACAGCAGCCAGCCCCAACCACTTTCATCTCACATTTCCTGAATATAAGGAACTCTCCCTGTCCTGGACACTTCTTCTTCTCATACCTCACACCCCACCCAGAGCAAATCCTGTCAACTCCACCTTCAAAGGGTGTCCAGAACTTGACAGCTTCTCATCAGCTACCACTAGCACTCTTAGCATTTGTCACCTCCTAATTGCTCTCCCTGATTTTGCCCTTGACTCCCCAACAGAATATTCTCATGTTTAAAAAGAAGTAAGATCATGTCCAACCAGTGGTCTCTGAACCATGACCCGCACAACCCTCTGCAACCTCGATCCCAGCACACTTCCCCAATCTCAAGCCCTCCCCAGTCACCCCTTAGCCCTATCCTGCTCGCGTAGGCTGCAGCAGCCACGGCAGCCTCCTTGCTGGCCCTCAACCACACTGGTGCAAACTCAGGGCCTGTGCACATCTCTTCCCTGCCTGAAAGCTCCTCCCCAGAAAGCCGCCTAAGCTCCCTCACCCCCATTTGCTTGAATGTCTCCTTGGAGAAGCCCTCTCATTAAGTCTCCCTAGTAAAAACCTAAGTCCAGCAGCGCCCTGGAGCTCTCAGGGGCCTTTCCTTGCTTTACTTTTCTCCACAGTGTGAATCTCCATCTCACATACTACGTACATTATGTAGCCATTCATTCACCTCCTGACTTCACACACACTAGAACGGAAACTCCACCAGGGCAGGAATTGTGTGCTCGCTGCCCCACGGTACACAATTACCTCTTAAATAAGCGCTCAATGGATAAACTCATGGAGCACCTCATAAATAAGCGCTCAATGGATAAACTCATTCCCTCGTATTCACCGGGCCTGGAGGATCACAGAACATTGCTCTTTCCTTGTATGTCTTTAGTGCAGTTCACCTTTTCTTACGTCTATCCTCATTTGATCACCCTTACAGATTTCTGTCTTTCCACTTCCACTTCTCATCTTCCCTTCCCTCCTTTCTCTCACTATCAAGAAACATGTATTTGATAGAATTTAGATGTCTGAAAACAAGAGCTATTTTTTATGACTAAGTTTCTACCAAATCTTCACCCCAGTGTCAAATATGTTGACATTCCAAGAGTTCATAATGATATTTTTTTAAAGACATCATTGATCATCTTTGAAAAACAATGTGGAGTATCATTCTTCTGGTAAATAAAAGGAAAGGATCAATCCCTTAGTCTGCCTTTTATGTACAAACCATACATCAAGGTATCAAAAAATAGAAAAAAAAGGGTGAAGTAAACTTTTCCCAGCTAAACAACGCAGAAGAAATGACTGAATTAGAATACCACCTTTCTATGACAACCCCTAAAGACAGAATGGATCTAGACATCCCTTAAGGATTGACCATCAGTGGCTGCTAAAACCATGAGGAGAGAAGTTGATGGAGACCCTAGTAACGGATAGATCAGATGAACAGCCTCTGTCAACAGTAACATTTCAAAGGGGTGGAATGCACCACCTGTGGGCATTTACATAATCATCTATGAAACAGAATTGTCCCCATAGCAGAACCCAAATCTAATCAAGTCTTTAGTTTGTAAGAAACTGGGGGGACAACGGAACATGTTAAATGGCACAGGGACATTGGCAGTAAAATCTACACTATTGGGAGCTCAATAGGACAAAAGATCCAGCTTCTTGACCAAATCTATTGTAAGACAGAAAAACTTGAGAGACTCAAGAGACATGGGGACCAGATGTGATGTGCAGACTTTGATTATCCTGAGGTATTCTTAACCAACTGTGAAAAAATATTTATGAGGCAATCAGGGAAATCTAAAAATGAATACTCAGTGATATTAAGAAATGAATGAATGTTCATGTTTTATGTGTGATAACAATATTGTGTTGATGTTTAACAAAAAGCACTCTGATTTTTGTTTTTTTAGAGTCACACTGAGATCCTTACAAATGAATCTGATTTTCTTAAACCTCACCCTACTACTCTACTTCAAGCAAACATACAAATGATTTTGGTTATTTTGATCCTACAGCGGTCTCTGCTTTTCAAATATGCCCACGAATGAGGTGAGGAAAGAACAGGGGCTGAAAATCAATAAACACCAGACACAGAACTGGGGCTATACATAGACAAATAAATGAAAAAGCAAATTCATTATATACCCTTGATGTCCCTAGATAGTCCTTCAAGGCACGTGACAAGGTGTACACGGAGAGTGCAAACTGCTCACCACAGGGAGGTCAGGCTTCTGACAATGTTAACATCTGGAAGGCAGCCATCAACCTGGAAGTTTAAAAAAAAAAGAGAGAGAGAAACTGAGTGACTCAGCTTCCACAAAGCCCATGGATTTTATTTCATGGAAGAAAAAGAAGTGGTTAGCCAGAGCTAATAGCAGAGGAAAGAAACAAAGGACTTAGAATTAGAAGCAGAGGCGCACGGCAACCCAGGACTTTAAAATAAAAACCATCCCCAAAACCATACCCTAGAGGTATCACCCTAATTCAGCCTTCCTCAGTAACACCATTTCTACCAGGCTCAGAATCCCGTTAGAGAAAACAGGAAAAGCAATACAGATGCATTTTTATTAAGATGGTTAAAATTTTAAAAGCTAATATATTCTCTTAATAAAGGGGAGAATGGGTTTCAAGGAAAGGCAGAATTAAGATGAATGAGCAAAATTTAAGGCCAATTTCAGGCTTGAGATCAGGGCAGGGATTCCTAGCAGTGAGAAGCAGCCTACCAGAAGGGGAAGGGTGACTGAGCCCTTTGCTGTAAGTAGTGACCTCAGCACAGGTGTCGATATTGTCCAGGCTGGACCAGAAGTCCTTGAGGATCCCAAACAATTCTAAGGTTTTAAGGTGGGTAAAGTGAAAGAAGAAAAAATAAAATAAATAAAAATGGTAAGGCAGACTTTATTCAGGACTTTTGCAACAGGTAGGTGTCAAGGTTATTACAACAGAGAGAAAGATCAGACTCAACTCAAATACAGCAGAGACAGCTAAGGATTTATAGACAACAAGCAGAGTGAGGGCGTCAGTGTGTGGAAAATGCTAGGAGGAGACATAAAGATTAGTGGGATTCTTGCCAGACTAACTTAATAGGATTCTTGCTGAAGGCAGATCAAGGGCCTAGACAGTGAAGGCAAGGGAAGAGGAACTTGGTCAGATACGGAGAGTGAGCAGGTATGAGGGTGGGGGGTTCTCCAAACTCATCTATCTAGCAGGATTCTTGCTAAAACAGGCTAGGAAGGCATAAAGGGGGTGGGAGTGGGGATGAGGCCTAGTTGAGAAGAGGACCCGGAGAAGCCGGACTGGAGCCTGGTCCAGGACAGAGCCTTTGTCAGTAACAGGAACTCCAGGGCACAAACAGAGCTCCTGACACCCACGGGAGCGGCCCCAGCTGCCAGGTCTTCTGCTAAAGGAGAACTAGCAGGAGCAGGAGCAGGATGTAGACCTCCCAGCCGTAAGCTCCTAACAGCCCAGAGGCAAAGCACTTCTACATTGCTCAGTTGCTTCCCCACATATCATTTCCCTGATGACATAATCTAAAAATGGCCATTCCTATACACCAAGCCACCATGTGATGAGGGGAAACCACCTCTGCACAGAACGCCAGGTGAGCAGTTTACACCCCACTCCCTGTGATACTGAGGCAGATCTGTTCCCCATCACGAAGACTACTGAAGCCTTTCAAAATGGCCTTGTAATGATGGGCACACAAATAACAAGAAAGAAAAATAAAAGACTGTATTTTAAAGCATCTGCCAAAACCCAGATGCTTTACATCAGTAACTGGACCACAGAACTTCCCCAGCACAAGCTGAGCAATGTCCCCTGCTGCCCAAATCCCAGAACACTTAAGGGACAACCCAGCTGCCTTCCTTGCTCTAAAAAGCGCCATCTACTTGCTGGATAGTAGAGACCGACCAGGGCGATGTGCTAAATACTCCCAGGTCATCATCCTTCTGGTAACTTCCCGTTTCCCCCCCTGGGATCTGTGCCCTGGGAGGCTGCCCTCCCTCCCCCCCTGACTGCACTGAGGGGACCAGGAGGAGGATAAAAGGAGAAGGGTAAAAAAGGTAGAAGCACTGACCCCCAACTCCTCCCCGCAGCGGGCCCTGGGGGGGTCCCCATCACAGATCTCAGCTTGCCTCCAGCCACAGACTCCCTCTGACTTGAGTTCTAGGGGACGGTGGGGCAGGGGTCTGCCTCCCGTTGCCCCAGTGCACTTCACTCCGCGTCTGCTTTCCTTAACCCCGTGACACGCCACCCCCCTCTTTGAAAGTGCCACATTTTCTCACCAAGCTTGTCATTGACAACAATGGAGGGTGGGATGGGCAAAGAACCCAAAATTCAATTTCACACACTTGCCCTCAACTGAGAGGGGAAAGAACAGAGACCCTAATTTTTAAGCTAAGTTTCAAGGTATGTCTATGGGGACAGGGTGGTGTCCAAGGAGGCATTGCGTGTAAAGGTGTCAATGAAAGCGCAGAATCTTCGATGCAAAATTTTGTGGACATGGGCATTTTTATGAAAAACAATCCAGAAAGTGAAAGGTCAAAGATTGTCTTATATTCTCAAAAGTTGATCCAAAAATGTGAAGAGGCAATGCTACAAGAGAAACACAGTGCAGAAACAAGTGCTGTCTCCCCAGAAGAACAAGGAGCAGGCAGATGGCAGCCCTGATGTCAGTTCCACATAGACAAACACAACCTCTTCCCTCCCCGGTGGGGGCAGGGTGGCAGGGAGCTGGAGGTGGAGGAGGGACCACCGCCAGCCCAGGAGGCAGCTCAGCGGGGATGGTGAGGGGATGGTCAGAATCTCTCTCAGCTCTCTCCTACCCTGCAAGTGACATTTGCAAAGCTCATCAGCTCAGCAGGTGTTGGCTGCGCCAGCAGAAGCAAAAACAGCTCCAAAGCTGAGGAAAATCTCATCTTGATGTTCTTAAAGCCTCCAGGCTGCTAAGGCACACGACGGCAGGGAGGCAGCAGCCCAGGAGGACAAAGATACTCTGGGATAATGAGCTGCACAGGTGACCACACAGGGAAAGTGCAGGTGGGCACCGCCAAAGCCAAGAGGTGCCCTGCCGTGTGGCCCAGCCTCACTCGGTCATCTGCCCCTTTGCAACACAATGATTGATCATTCAGGACCAACCTCACAGGGGTGTTGTGGAGCCCGTGAGAAAAGGTGCCTCACGTGTCACCACCAAGACCCGGTAAATGCCTTCCCGGTATGTTTTAGAGTTGTTTCAGAGTTCTTCTCTGTTGCCTTCCCTGCTGGGCAGTCGTGGGTACAAAGAGAGGGTGAAAGGAACTGATGGAATCAGCCGCCAATTCCAGCCCAGGGCTACAGGCCATCAGCCAGAGCCTGTAACTCACAGGAGCCCCACAGTGATGTCCCTCTCCTGTGCCACTGTCCCTTTCCAACTGCATCAGAGGCAGAAGTCCATTGTGGTTAAGAGCCTGGCTCAGGAGGCTCAGTTGACACTTGCTCCTGCCATGTCTCACGGGTGGCTTTGACCCCAATGATAGCATCCGTCTGTGATTTAGTGTCCTCATCCATAAAGCAGGCATAATTACAATCATTGTACCTGTCTTTTCATGGATCAAATAAGTTCATGCAAAGTTCTTAGAACAGTGTCTGGTATGTAACGATAACTCAGTGGATGCTGGCTGTCATGAGGCCCAGCACATTTCACCTAGGGCCACCTGACAAAGACGCCTCTGTGCTCCCAAGAGCAGCTAAATGCTGCTACCACCAGCCCCCCAGATGAGCACCACAGCTCTCTCTCATCACATGTCCTTGATTCTCAGATGGATTCCACATTTGAATGTTCACTAATAAAATCACAACAGACACACACCTTTAACATAGTTGTTCTTATCTGTTAAATGGGGATAATAATGGCACCAAGCTAACGGGATTGGTAGAGGATCAATATTAATCAGGAAGTAATAAATGCGAAATGGGTCTTGGTACAGAGCACTCATCAGAAATTGTCCTCTGCAGGTATTTTCACTATTATAGTAATTGATCTGACCTGCTTCAGGCCTTCCCACTACAAATGTGAAAATGAGTCCTCATCCCTCACTCAACCCAGGGATTACCTGACCCTGGATTGGGGCTGCCAAGTAGAACAGCTTAGGTCTTAGTTATACAAAGATGCAGCAGAGCAGAGGTGTCCAACCACATCTAATGGGGTGGCATGTGGTCCAGGATGGCTGTGAATGTGGCCCAATAAAAAATCATAGACTTACTTAAAACACTGTGAGATTTCTTTTGTGATTTTTTTTTTTGGTGGAATTCAAGTGGTTCTTGAATTATGATACTACATTGTGTCATAGTGTCATATAAAATAAACACACATATGCTCTCATTATCCACACACATACACAGCTTCAGTTTTAAGGCAGTGTGCAGCTTCCAGTATATTATCTTGCAAGCACACAGTTGAATTGACACCATCAGACACTATATGTGCCCATAATGACTTGGTGGGGCAGCAATTATCAATAATATTTCAATCTACCATTGCAACATTAGGTGTTTAATGCTATTTAGAAGTCAGGTAAGCATATGTATTTGATTATTAAGAGTATTCTGCTCACTAAGCTTTACAATTGGCCCTCTGCTTCACCCTGCATCAGCAGCTGAGATGTGAAGAGGCCCAAACCTTGCTTTCTATTTTCCTGTCAATTAATCTTCATAATAAGAATAAGTATAGTCCTTACATATTATTATTTTTAATCCCAGCATGGCTTCCACAATGTCTAAAAAGAAAACAGAACCCAAAAAAAGAAAAATTGTGGCTGAAGGAAGATAGTTCATTGCAAAGTGGACAGGTGACTACTTTTTTGTTGTAGAGAATTTGTGCAAGGTTTCCAAGACTATAATTCAAAGAGGCATTATATGCAAAAAACATGCTGGGAAATTCAAAACCTGTGAAGGATTGTGTTATAAGGACAAAATAGCAGAACTGAAAAAGTTTGTCTTCTCAACACAATTTTTGCTAAAATTCAGATGATTCTACTGTAAAAGTTAGTTATGTGGTAGCATATTTAATAGCAAAAAATTCCAAAACATTTACTGTTGGTAGTTTGTTAAGCAATGTATGGAAAGAATGGCAGATATAATTTGCCCTGAAAAGGAGGGAGATATTTCTAAAATCAGTTTGTCTCACCAGATTATAGCCAGGCAAACTGGAGAAACTGGAAAATCTATCATAAGAAGTTTGGAGAGTAAAGCTGCTAATTTTACATTTTACACATCGGCACAGATGACAGCACTGATGCTACAAATGTGACTCAACTTACCATTTTTACTACAGGTATGGGTAACAAATACATTGTCACTGAAGAAATGGCTTCTTTTGTGCCACTAAAAGATACAACAAAATCAAGAGATTTATAAGAAGCTGCAAAAAATATATTAAAGCAATTTTCTTTGTCCATTGTCAATTATCTGGTATGGGTACTGATGGTGCCCCAGCAATGGCAGGTAGTAAAAAGGACTTGTAAAATTAATAGAATATGATACAACTGCTTCCCTAAACTCACATTTGATGAAGTATCACTGCATAGTACATCAGGAAAATGTATGCACAAAAGCATTAAAATGGAGAACGTCATGCAAATCGTCATCAAGACTGTGAATTTCCTAAGGGGTAAAGGGATGGAATCATCACCAATTCCAGGGATTCCTTTAATGTGCTGTTGCTGACTATGGCGACATCCTTTGCTTTTCAGAAGTGACATGGTTAAGGCAAGGCCAAATGTTGGAAAAGAGATATTATCAAATCGTTTATAGTGTCAAAAACCAAATTTGTGCTAGAACTTGACGATGAAAACTGACTTACAGACTTGGCATTTTTAGTGGATTTAACTGCTCATTTAAATGAGGTAAGCATGCATCTTCAAGGTGAAAATCAACTTATCATTACAATGTTTTAAATCAGAACAGTGTTCCAAATGAAAGTGAAATTGTGACGAGGTCAAATTAAGACAAACAATTTTTTGCCTTTTGACACATTAGCTAAACACAGTCCTGTGAACAGCAAAAACTATACAGCCCTGCTTTTCAATTTGATACAAGAATTTTAAAACAGATTTCAAGATTTCTAGGAAAATAATCAATATTTTGGTGCATTTGTGACTCCATTTTCAGTTGACATAAATATGTTACCTGCCAATTTTCAGATGAAATGTATAAAGCAGCAAACTTAAAGAACTTTAAGATATTCAACTTAAAGAAAAATTTGATCATTGTCTGTTAATTGGACTTTTACAGGTTCTGTCTTCCCAGAAACAAATAACCCTTGCTTCACAATCACGCCTTATTCACATCGACGCTTTCCGGTAACACTCACATTACCAAGCAACTATTTTCAAGAATGAAACACATCGAGAGTAAAATTAGAAGCAAAATGTCCGATGAACACCGTGAAAACTCACTGGGAATTGCAACTACTTCCATCGAACCATATATATAAGCGTCAGTTTCTCAAATACAATGTCAAATATCCCACTAGTTGTATGTTGCCCATTTTTCTTTTACTTCTATAATAAAACACCCAAAAAAAGACATTTTAGTACATAGATAGGTGCATTTTCTATATTAGCGATCGCGAACTTGGGATGTGGTTGATCATTTTAAAAAGACTCTGAATGGACTGCTGCAGAATTAGGGTTTTTAATGTGAAAATTTTTTTGCTTATCTGTGGTGGCAGATATCAGAAAAATTATGCATGGACTTTTTTTTTTTCTTTTTGCTCATCAGCTTTCATTAGCGTTTGTGCATTTAATGTGTGGCCCCAGATAACTCTTCTTCTTCCAATGTGCCCCAGAGAAGCCAAAAGGTTGGCCATCCCTGGCTTAGAAGTTGTTGAGTAGCATATGAAACCCCATGTTTATTTAAGGTTAATTTTTTTGGCCCTTGGAGTAATTGGGTCATCCTCCTGGTAGCCCTTGGAGAACAGCTGGCCTCCATCAGTCTTAGGGGAAGGTCCCCATGGAACATAAACCTTTAGCAGGCGTGCATGAAAAAGGCAGCTGGAAATGGGGACAACAGGAAGGGGGGTCCCCATACAGCTGAAAATCAACAAAAGGAGCCAAGAATTGAGGTAGTTCATAAACCAACAGCCACCATTGTCCATACGAAGTCTGAAGTAAGTTCCATAAAGTCACTATTATTTTTTTTTTCCTCTGTCATCTTACCTGCTTCGGAGACTTAGGGAATATTAAACAAACAAGGGTACATTCAATGAAAGGTCAGCCCCTAAGGACAAGGGCTCTGGGTCAGACCATCTGGATCCAAGTCCTGATCCCCTCAACTATTAACCATGTAACCTTGAGCCAGCCCCCAACCATTCTTTGCCTCAGTTGCCTCATCTTTAAGATGAAGGCAACATTAGCTAATAGAATGAAATGAACTAATACATATAAAATTCTTGAAAAAGGGGGCAGCCTAGGGGTGGTGGCTCACACATGTAATCCCAGTGCTTCAGGAGGCCAAGGCAGGATGATCTCTTGAGTCCAAGAATTCAAGACCAGCCTGGACAACATAGCAAGACCCCCTCTCTACAAAACATAAGAAAAATTGGCCAGCTATGGTCGTACCTGCCTGTAGTCCCAGCTACTTGGGGGCTGAGGCTGAAAGGCTCCTTGAACCCAAGAGTTTGAGGTTGCAATGAGCTATGAAGACACCACTGCACGCCTGCCTAAGCAACAGAACAAGACCCTGTCTCTGAAAAAAGTAAAAATACAAATAATTTAAAAAAGAAATAGGGCAGACACACAATAAGCACACACAACCCTTGAGCCATTGTCATATTCTATTATACTCGCACCCCAGAAGACTTTCAGGGAAAACCTGCTTCAGCGGAACCTTGAAGGATGGGTGGGGAGCAGTGCCTTTCCCCAGCTTTCTACAGCCAGAGAAAAGGGAAAACAACGGCAGACCCACGGAATGGGGTCCACAAACAAGCTGTGAGGCTGTGAGCTAATGAAGCCATGCTCTGAACCTCATGTTCCTCACCAGGAATTATTGTAGAAATGAGAACACGATGGGTAGGCATTAAACAAATCTTACTTCTCTTCATCTCATCCCCTTCCCCGGGGTGCAAACACTGGATTCCTACAACTCTCAGAAAAGTGAGTCACCCACCCCAATCAAAGCACCACAACACACAGAGACCTGACGGCCAACCAGGACTAGTGATGTTGGATTACTGCAGAGCAAGACAGGGCCCCCTTCCCTGGAGCAGGCTTGTGTGGCCTGTCCCCCAACACTGAGATGTGAGCCACTTTCCACCAAAGGCCCAGAAAACAGGAGTCAGCAAAATCTAGGAGAAAAGGGAAGTGAAGCCCAGGTCTTAGCGAACTCCTGGGCAGAGCCTGACTCTCACTGAAAGTGAAGGGGACTGTTTGACAACTACTTCAGGAGGTGGAGTCTGAATTATTAGCAAAAAAGGCTAGAGAAGGTCATTGTCATATAAACATCTGAGGGATGAAGACTGTAGATAAATGTCAAAAACAATGCCAAAAACGGCTGCCTACTGTTTGCTTACACAGCTTTTTCCTTCTTTAGACAAATGACGAAACGTCAGCACTTCTGAGTATCAATCATCTTCAATTAAGACATTTCTGTTGGAAAGCACTTTTGGCAGGACAAACGACATATTTGCCACTGTTCTCTGACTTGGATCTTTTAAGGTTGGCAGGGCGATTTATTTTTGTTGATTAAACAAAATACAAATGGAGAGGACCTAAAAATTGATTAGCCAATTAAACTCAATGATTCTCAACAATGAAATGTGCATTATTAGCTTTGCCAGAGTTATAAAAATGCCGCCTAGCTTTAGTGCTGTTTTCAGAATTTACACCATTGATATTTGTGCTGACAGAAAGATTAAGTAAGGACTGGATTATGCAAAATTCGTCTTCCCTTTTGCTGGAACGGAAGGAAGAAAAACGATTAAAGCCTTGGGTCATTTCAGGAGGAACATCTGCACTGCATTGGTAATTCTTGAAAGAATGGTTTGTGTTGAACAGGGGAGCTGTTGTCACTCATGTTGTTCTTTTAGTAAATTACAGATTCACTAATAGGGGCCAATTTGTCGAGATGACAACAATCATAAATATCCAGATTCTTCGTTTTTTCTTTTCATTTTTCCAAGGGGATGAGTGTCCAGACAGGCAGCCGACCAAATGATGAGTATCAGATGCTTTTGCAAAATGGATCGATGCACACTGGGGCACCACACGCCTATTTCAGTCCAGAACAGTTTTTCTTAATTGCCAGCTTGAGGTCAAGATCACAACTGCAATAAATTCACTTACAATGGCCATAAACCCAGGGCAATAGAATGCTGATGCTTTCCAGTGGCCAGAGCATGCATGTTGCAGGCTGCTATGCATTTTTAAACTTGATTGTACATAATTGTTAATCACTGACCCATTCTCCAACCCTCCTGGGCTGGAACATGTTGCTAGGCAACCAATTTTGCTCTAGATACTTTCTGAAAGCTAGTGAGGCAACAACCAAGTGTCAACAAAGTAAACACTAACCATTAGAGACAGATACGAATAAAAAAAAGATGCCTGGCTTCCTTAGAAGCACGTCCTCCTCATGTCCCATCCGAATGTAGGCACATATCGCTCCTGCCTTGCTACTTAGCCAATGAGCTATCTCAGGCTGAACCGGAGGAAACTGCCTTTGGCAATTCATATTGTTCAACCTAATATCTTAACAGAGGGAGGTTTCCACAGACTGTGATAGAGGGACTATTTTCTTCCACTAGCACAGCCACATTTGGGCTTTGCATCAATAACACATCATTTACTCAGTCCGCGTGTTTCCTGAAATTCTTTTTATAAGAGACAGTTGGGAGAGGCAATCTTCTGGCAAATACCTGAATAAGAAGTCATATTTATTTTTCCATTTTAGATGAATTCTAATGAATATGATTTGATGGAGTATCTCATGAATAACATCCACACATTCCCTACCTTCTGAAATCCTCTGAGCCACAGGAAAGGGGACTATATTTCTTGTTCCTAATTTGAGTCAGGAACACCAGAGGACATGAGGTGTTCCTGAACATGAGGATGGAGCTGCCGAGTAGATGAACCTGAACATGAGGATGGAACTGCCGAGTAGATGAAAAAAGTTCATTTAGGAGGAAAGAAGAGGGAAAGCAGGAAGGCTGGTACCGTGGAACACAATGTTACTCCCAGGAAGCAAGTGCAAGTCTAATGACTCTCCGTGTCCAAGGCAGCAGAGAGCTGCACAGCCAGGAGTGCTAAAGAAAAGGTATCTCCAGGAGGTTCTTGGAATCACTGTCGGGAGTCCTGAACAATGACCAGCCTGGGCAGCACATACGCACAGATAATTAACCTCATTAGGAAAGAATTGGTAAAAATTATTAGGTGAAGGGAGAACTCACAGTGAAGTTTCAGGTTAGATTCTGGCCTTATTGAGTAACTTTGAATAGCTATGCAATTTTAATTTTCTGGCAACCCAAAATAATTGTAGCTAGGAATATTAAGTAAAAATTTATAAACTAGACACATGCAAATTTCACATTGGGCAAATGGCAAATTGTGTTAAGACGACGATAGGAAGTTTATCAGCCATCCCTAGATGAGTCCTATTAAAATAGAACCAATCTTTCTGTTTAATGTACATTTGCATCATCACCTACTTGTTGTAATTTACAAGTTTTTTTAAATAAACAATACAGAAACATATAAAGTTGAAAGTGAACATTTTCTCTTGAGCTGATGGCCACACTCACGTTCATTCTCCTTTTTGCAGAAATCACATCCTTATACATATCCTGGCAACTTGCTTCTTCACTCCACATTACAGCACATTAGCTAGTTTATTTTTTTAATCTGTTGTGTGTGTGTGTGTTTGAATACCTTTCTTTTATTGTTGGGGATTCATTGAGGGTACAAGAAACCAGGTTACACTGATTGCATTTGTTAGGTAAAGTCCCTCTTACAATTGTGTCTTGCCCCCAAGAGGTGTGTCACACACCGAGACTCCACATAAACTAGTTTTAAATGCAGTCTCTGGAGCATTCAATAATTGACAGCCAATTTGGCCATAATTTCAAAATAAATCTTATAGATAGATTTATTTTGAAAGGAAGTAAGGGAGGCAGGGAAGGAGGGAGGAAAGAAAGGAGGGAGGGACGAAGGGAGGGAGGGAAAATCCCCTCCACCAGAAGGGGAGACCATTTAAAGACCACCAGAAGCATGACTAATTATTCAGCTCCCCCAAAGCTCCAAGGCATACTGCTAGAAGCCCAAGAAAGAGGAAAGATTTTTCAACCCCATAGACAGGTCTAAAGACATTCAGCCCAACATAAACGGGGTGACCAAGAGGCAGCTAGTTAGCATCACAGATGGTTGGCTTAAGTTGGATTCCCAAAGGAAAGACATCTGTATCACCAAAAACAAATCAGGGACATCTGTAACCCCTAATGAGGGACTGTCAGCCTACTGGGAACCCACACCTATTGAGACAAGACAGGGAACAACAAAAACACTTTATGAGCATCAAGACTGTCACAGCTGTCGTGTGTACAACTCGGATTCCACATTGCTCCAACCCCAGAATTACTGAATCACATCAGAGTTTGTGTTTTCTTTACTTAAATTCTGAACACCATGGTCCTAATCTCAGTTCAACAAACAGACTTTAAGAAAGTCACTTCCCTTCTCCAGTCATTGGTTTCCTTGTCTATAAAATGAGAGGACTTGATAAAGAGACTCTAAAATCTGTAACATGATTTATGCCTGTGAGTCTGATTGGTTAAAACTGTGTGTATGGATAGATGGATGGGTAGAAGGCACTGGGCTGCTGCAGTGGGTTTTACAAACTTGTGGCCAATTGCCATAGTTTTAGGAATCTTGTGGGCCAGCTCACGTCATGTTAATGCCTTGGACTCGATCATGGTGGGAAAATTTACGCCATGGAAATTGACGAAATGTACACATCATTCACCCAACAAAGCCACCTTACAACACACCATTGATAGAAGGGAAAGAGGAAGGATAAAAAAGAAGGGGGACAAAGGCCAGCACCTGTACATACATATGAAGTCCCCCATGTGGGTCCTCCACTGCATATCATTATGTGGATACACTTATTATCTTCTCTGCCAAATCCCCATTCCCCACTGGGGCTCCGTGCCCAAAAGCATCGCCTGTCTTTGGCAAGCCACCCCTGGAATACGCCCTCCATCTGACATGCCCCACACGTGCTCTCACAGCATGCGGTGACACCTCCCTCTGCCCTCCTGGGAGACACCAGCAGTACAGTGTGGCCACTGGCCATGTAGTCACCCCACTAAATCAGCAGCTAATTCGGAACAGCAACCCCACATTTTAGCTCTCGGCGCTTACTGCCCAGCACAAAGACAGGCACACAGTCACCATCCAATCGATATATTTCAAATTAAAGCGATGGTTTGAGCTGCAAGGCAGAGCAAAAACGTTTGATGATAAAAGGTTCAGCCTCTGGAAGCAGCCCTTATTCTATCCTGGTCATCAGTGGATCATGGGAGATTGTTCAAGACCTTAAGCTTTTCGAGTCCACTTTCCCTTAGATCGTGGCTTTCCATTAAATCAATTAACCTACATTTGTCACAAAACAGTGCAGTGTGTCACTGACCCACTTTGTTTCATTTCTTTGCTACTCAGTGACATCTACTTGTCACTATGAATTGTGATTTTAAATAAGGAATTAAATGTATCTGTCCTAGATTTACCCAAGGGAGCACGGGGAGGCAGCCTGAGGTCCCATTGCCTAATCCACTAAAGTGGCTTGGAGCAAACCATCTAAGCTTCTCATCCTGAGTTCTCTAATCCATTAACAAAGACAGAAGACTAGGAACAGCACAGGCAAAAAGCCACCACGCTACTCTGTGACAGAAAAGGCAGGCACACCAGCCCTGACTTCAGTGGTGGCCATGTACGCCCGTCACCTATGGAAGGAGGGACAGCAAGTGTCTTAGTGCCCACACAGCCTATGTGGCTTGAACCACAGGAATTTACTTTCTCACAATCCTGGAGACTAGAAGTCCATGTTCAGGGTGCTGTCAGGGGAGCTTTCTGGTGAGGCCTCTCTCCTTCACTTGTGGACAGCCACCTTCTTTCTGCATCCTCACATGGCCTTTCCTCTATGAACACTCAAAGAGA
The DNA here is from genome assembly GCA_963574655.1 of Perodicticus potto. NCBI lineage: Eukaryota > Metazoa > Chordata > Mammalia > Primates > Lorisidae > Perodicticus > Perodicticus potto. Next base: position 36,962 of record CAUYRH010128859.1, read on the forward strand.
GAGACAGGGAGAGGGCTCTGGAGCCTGTTCCTCTGCTTAGCACAGCGGTTCTCAACCTGTGGGTCATGACTCCTTTTTAACAATGAAAATACATTGCGGCATTAGGAAGGTCGAGAACCACTGGCTTAGAAGGACATCAGCTCTATTGGATTGGGGCCCCACCCTTATTACCTTGTTTTACCTACTTATCTCCTTTAATAGGCCCTATCTCCACATATAGTCACAGGAGGGGTAGGACTTTAGCATATGAATTCTCGGGAATGGAAGCACACAATTCAGTCCTTAAGAGAAGGAAACTACCAGGTATGTACTAGTTACTAATAACTGTTCCTACTGAGGAAAGGAATTTTTCTCCACACTCATGGAAGGAAATGTACAGAAGGAAATAACTAGACCTCTGTTATAGGTTGAATTGTTTCCCCCAAAAAAGTTCCCATTGAAGTCCCACCACCCACAAGAATGTGACCTTACTTGTTAATAGGGTTATTGCAGATACCATTATTTAAGATGAGGCCAGACTTGGGTAGGATGGTACTCTAATTCAGTATGCCTGGTGTCCTTATAAAAAGGAGAAATGTGACACAGACCAGCACGTGGAGGGATGCCATGTGAGGATGAAAGCAGAGATGGAGGTGACGTGTCTGCACACCAGAGAATGCGCAAGAGGGGCAGCAGCGGACAGGGTGCCGCCAGCAGAGGAGCCAGCTCTGATCTCGGCTTTCTGGCCTCCTTCGAGACAATAAATCCCTGCTATTTAAGCTGCTCCGTCTGAGTTACTTTGCTATGGCAGCCCCAGGATATGAATACAGCCTCCCTTTCAGCATTTCCTAACTCACTCCTCCAGGGCAGGAAGAAGACTTTCTTGGTTGGCGAAGTTAGAAGATACTGCTGCCGAGCGCCTTCTGGGCTGTCTCCTCGGGGAGCTGACTCCCTAGACTCACCTCCTTTTCTGCCGACCCCCAGGCTGGCCCGCCCTGCAAGTGGGGAGGAGTGGTGAGCAGGAGCAAGCCCTCTTGACCCTGACTTCGAAGCCTGTTGTCCAATAAGTTTTATCTAGTAATAATGTGGATATTTTCACCTCCATCTGTCTGCATTCCATGTTAAATTCATCAACTGGCTCTAAATTCTGGGAGGAGAAAGAGGTGATTAATTATCACCCTTCAAACCCCCAGGGTGGCCTTCACTAACACAATTCCATCACTGCAGCCTCATCACATTCCCACTGATCTCCACATACAAGCACTCAAGGCTTCTGAGGGTTTTGTCCATAGTAGAAATGTTGGGTACAGAAGTCCCAGCCAGGGCCTCTAACAGCAAATCTTACATTCTTTCAAATAAAATCACTATTCTGACTTATTACAGCAGGTCAAGTATTCAACAAGAAGAGAGAGAAAAAAGTCTTCAAGTATAATCCTACCTCTCCAGAAGCTACCTGGATATGGGCAGTGTTGCCCTACAGATTCCACTGGGCAGCCATGAGGAACAAACTGGGTGAGAAATCACCACTGCCACTATAGACCCACTTTCCCTCTCCTCTTGTTTCCTTGTACCTGCCAATAGTCTAGACTTGCTGGGACAGCCAGCATCGTGTTACTTCAGAGTTAAAGAGGCAGAAGTACTTTGACATGAATTACCTCGTAAGAAACTACCCTAAATCCAAATCATAGAACACAAGAGCACCATTTTTGTGGACTCATCAACTCACCTGGCAGAGGCAACGGAAGTCTAGCTGCTGATCTAAATTTCAATAATCAGATTTAATCTAGAGCCATACACACTTCTACACAGCTGTTCAAATATGATCAATACCACGAGAACATGTACCAACGTGATTACACACTATCTAGCTGACGAAAAGCTAAAGGTAGAAACAAGAGTGTTATGTGCCTACAAAAAACAAAGAAAAATTTTTTAAAATGAGTGCCTCAAATCCTAAGAAGGAATCTAGAAAAAGGGGGGTGAATGGTCCAAGCCCAGCTGGAATAAGGGGATCAGTTGCAGGAAACCAAACCCATTTCAAAGGAGTCTTTGACCATCTGGAGAATAACCCAGAAAAAAAGCAGCAGAGATTCTGTGTGACCTAAAAACTAAGTCCAAGAAGTCAGTTAGATGAAAGGGTAAACCTGGGAAGAGAGATGTAGGTAGGGAAGACACGGAATGATCTTCAGACTCCTGTGGGCTTTCAAGGCCAGCTAGTTGAAATCACTGAAGACGGATTTCAACTCAATATAAGTCAAAATTAGAGACATCCCAGAAAATGAAAAGGGGCTGCAATGGGATAGAATTCTGGGCACCAGAAGGACTTGGGGAGGACAGGTAGAGGCCCCACAGGGAGTGTTATAAAAGGGCGTGAAGAAGACAGGAGCCTGGATGACCACCAGTGTCCTTCTCACTCAACAAGATCTAACCCAGACACCAAGGATGCAGCCAGCTTCTCCAAGCTGAGCCATAGCTCTTTGTTGGGGGAACCTGCCCCACATTATGAACTGTTTCTACTCAAAACACTTCTAACACCAAATGTGTGGGGCTTTTCCTCACACCAACCAATTCTCTAGCATTCGGACACCACGGAGGGGTCCACGATTCATTTTAATACTGACGTGTATAGGCAGAGTCAACGCAGAAGCCACAGGTTAAGGGCTCTGTCCCACAAGACTACCCCCACTTTAGATGCCAGGCACAAATGGGGTGCCTAGGGTACCACATTTCTGCATGGCCAACTGCAAATCTTGGAGTTCTCATGATCTTCTTCCCAGGTTCAATAATCTGCAAGAACAGACTCACAGAATTCAAGAAAACATTTGATCTTATTATCACCTGTTTATTATAAAAGACCTAGCTTTCGTATGAAGGCTAAAACCCAGTTATAGCACAAGAAATGGGGAAAGGGAAAAGGGAGGGGAGGGGAGGGGAGGGGAGGGTAGGGGAGGGGGAGGATGGGTGAGGGAGGGTGATTAGTGGGATCACACTTACGGTGCATCTTACAAGGGTACAAGTGAAAATTACTAAAGGTAGAATATAAATGTCTTCATATAGTGATTTAAAGGCCATGAAGGCTATGTTAAATAGTTCAATGAAAATATTTCAGATTGTATATAAAGTCAGCACATTGTGCCCCATGATTGCACCAATGTCCACAATTATGATTTAATAAAAATTAAAAAAAAAATAAGTTTGAGTGCTGCAATACTATCTTAGTCCATGTTCGGTTGCTTATAACTTAAAACTGGGTAATTTATAAGGAAAAGGAATTTATTTCTTACAGTTATGCAGGCCAAGAATTCCAAGGTAGAGGGGCCATGTCTGGTGAGAGTTTTCTTGCTAGTGAAGACTCTTTGCAGAGTCCTGAGGTGGCATAAGGCATCACATGGTGAGAGGGCTGAGCAAGCTCGCTCTCATCTCTCTTCCTCTTTATAAAGCCACCCATCTCACTCCTACGATAACCTCCAAATTCATTAACCAATTAATCCATTAATCCATGAAAGGATTAATTCATTCATAAGGGCAGAGATCTTATGACCCAATCACATCTTATGGCCTCACCTCTCATACTGCCATATCAGGGATTAAATTTAAACATGAGTTTTGGAACAGACAAATATTCAGATCATAGCAGATATTAATAGGAGAATTATGATTCTGGTAGAGATATAATATCTCTGGAAGGGTCTAAAGATTCTACTTTTATTAACCTGATCTAATGGAATTATACAAAATAGATCAATTTCATTGAATCATTAAAACATTACAAGATACATTTAGGAATTTATTTTGCTTTGTTATCCAATTTCAACATATTTGATTATAAATTGTGAGCAAGAAGATGTGCATGAAACAGAAGAATATTTGACCTCATGGAGTTAACAATCTACCAGGGAAAAGTTACTATGGTACAAATCAAAACATAAGTTTTCCTTTCTTTTTTTTTTTTTTTTTTTTTTTTTTTTGCAGTTTTGGCCAGGGCTGGGTTTTTGAACCTGCCACCTCCAGCATATGGGGCTGGTGCCCTACTTCCTTGAGCCACAGGCGCCGCCCCAAAATATAAGTTCAGTGAGAGAGATACAAAGTGATATTGGAGTTAAAAGTAAAAAAGGACTATGTCTCAATGACAGAATGGGAGGTCATCAGGTTGGATTCCATACTGTCATTGCTTGTGTTCCTTGTGGCTCAACAGCAACCTCAAACTCTTAGGCTTGAGCAATCTCCTTGCCTTAACTTTTCCCAGGTAGCTGAGACTATAGGTGGCCACCAACACACCCTCCTAGTTTATTTATTTATTTATTTAATTAGTAGAGATGGGGTCTTGCTCTTGCTCAGGCTGGTTTTGAACTCTTAAGCTCAAGCAATCCACCTGTCTCAGCCTCCCAGAGTGCTAGGATTACAGGTGTGAACCATCCTGCCCAGCTGTGTTGAAGTTTTTGGGAACAGGTAGGTTAGGTAGGAATAGCTGGAGTAGTAAGAGAAAAGGAAGTTTTAGGTGAAAGACGTAATGGGAACTAAATGACAAAAGCAAAATAAAATGGTCTTTATTAATTTGGGAACAGAGGAATAGATTCATTTGTTTGGAATATAATACCTTTAAAAAGCCCTAACAGGAGATAGAATGGAAAGGTGGGTAGCGCAGAGTTTCAAGAACAATGATTACCGCATTTAGATGTTTTGGATTTGGGTCTGCAAGCAACGGAGTATGATGTGTTTGTAGAGCCAAGGGGATTTATAGGTAGTGATTTTTTTCATGGTATTAAACATGTGAGCTGAAGGGGAGGAAAAGAGTGACGTTTAGAGTCAAAAAACTAAATTTTACTCCTGATCATGCACCTAACTTGGATAAATCCTTTCTTTGTTTGTTCTTTCTTAAATTTATTGTTTTGATAAGCCTTGTGGATAAGATTGCGTATTTGTGGCTCTGTGAAACTTTTCGATCTTTTGCAGATAAGGTCGTAGTTTCAATTGTGGGAACGGCTGAGGGAGTAAGTGTAGAAATTAAAGGGAAGAGGACCAAAGGTAGAATATCCTACAAATGGTACCAGAAAAGGACACCAGTGAGATGTCAGAGAGGAAAGAGAAAAAATCCAGGTCAAAGAAGTCGTCAGAGAGGAACATGTCAAAAACCACAAGACAGTGAAATTTTAATTTGCTTCTGGTTTGGGTTAAAAGAAAGAAAAAATTCAAAATTACAAAAAAAATTCTGAGGAAAGATTTCAGATCAGGCAAGAGAGAGAAGAAAAAAACCAACCCCTGAGGTTATGTTGGGAGTACTAAGGAAGTACTAATCCTCCTTCAGGAAATGCAAAAAAGACAAGAGTTAGGATTTAGAGACCCCTGAGGGGGAGCTTGAGAAGTTTAAACATTTTAGGATGAACAACTTTCACATTCCTGTGAAATCCAGTTGACTGGATTTTCTAAGAGTGAAAATAATTGAGTTTGTAGAATGTTGAAAGACAGAGGGAAACTGAACAATCACTGCTGCAGCTCTAAAAGGGAGTTGCCTAGAGTAATTTTTTAAAAGTGGTTTGCAGAAAGAGAATAATGAGGGAACGTGCACTTGATCAAATATTAAAACATATAATGAGGCTGCAATAATTAAAGCATCATGGATTTGCAATATGGCCTGACCAGTAAGTAGATCAAAATGCATAGTCCAGATATAGATCTGAGTAAATGGAAATAATTAGCACAGGGTGAGGAGGATATTAAGGATCAGCAGAAGGAGGGATGGATTTTTTAACAACATACCATGCTGGATCCATCTTGCAAAGTTGCTAAAATTTTACGACTGTTAAAAATCTAGCTAAATTTGTAAAATTAATGTAGTCCAATATTTTTCTGATTATAAGTACTTTTGATTATGGTTTTCAGACTGGAACACTAGTCTTCCCATTCAGACTGGAATTAAAGAACTCTCTTCACTTTCTAGTTTATGCAAGGCAGATCATAGGACTTCTCAGCCTCTGTAATCACAGGAGTGAATCCCTTATGATAAATCTCATTTTATTTACACGTATATTCTATTGATCCTTTTTCTCTGGAGAATCCTGACTAATAACAGACTTTGGTGTAAAAAAATTAAATTATAAAAATGATGGAAATAAAAATGGCGACTATTTTGATAATTCTTGAGGTAGGTGGTTCTTTATAAGCGAGAAAGCAAACTTAAAACTTAAAGAACAAAATTGAGAGACTGGACTCTCTTAACATAAATCTTAAAGGTGGACAGGGAGAAAGTGTGAGAGTGAGAGTGAGTATGATCACGTGAGCACAAGTACTACGGAGGATAACCAAAATGTCACTAATTCTCTCGATAATAGGATTTGGAGCCATTTCTCACTCATTTGTGTGTTTTTCTGTATTTCTTTTTAAGAAAAGGAATTCTTTTTACTAAACTAATTTTTAATTTTTGTTTTTTTGAGACAGTCTCACTCTGTCACCCTGGGTAGAGTGCCATGGTGTTATAGCTCATAGCAACCTCAAACCCTTGGGCTCAAGCAATCGTCTGGAATCAGACTCCCAAGTATCACTAACTTTTTAATTTTAATAACAGATGAATAAATAATTTATCTGTTATTAAAATTATCAGTTGGACATATTTATTTATTTATTTATTTATTTCAGATAGAGTCTCACTATGTCACCCTCAGTAGAGCGCTGTGGCTTCACAGCTCACAGCAACCTCCAACTCTTGGGCTTAAGCGATTCTCTTGCCTCAGCCTCCCAAGAAGCAGGGACTACAGGCGCCTGCCACAATGCCCAGCTAGTTTTTTGTTGTAACTGTGATTGTTGTTTAGCAGGCCTGGGCCAGGTTTGAACCTGCCAGCCCAGGTGTATGTGGCCAGCACCCTAACCACTGAGTTATGGGCACTGAGACAAGTTGGAGGTATTTAAATTGCACGAATTTGCAGTGAGATGACTCATTATTTTGTACTGCTCTGCTGGCCTATGAGTCAGAGTTGGAAATGGTTTGTAAAATACACCTAATATTTAGGTCTAAATAAAATGCACAGATGGTAGAAGAGCTTCTAAGATGTTGCTGAGAAAATGGTTAAAGGGACAATCTGTGGGCTTCAGGGCAGAGAAGGAGGCAAAGTAGTGTGGACAGCTATGTTGACCTGGGAACAGAGGAAATAGGACTAGGAGTATAGAGGACAATGAAGTCTCAAGGATGGCCTTGATGGTAAGGTAAGGGAAATTCTGAGTTCTGAATTTCAGAAGCTAAAAAATTCAGACTAATGCATTCAGAGCACAAAGAATAAATGCTTCCTGTAAGAAGATGAAGTAGATTTCCAAATGAACGTCATTTGGGTCGTGCCCAAAATTATCACCCAATATTTTCATAAAGAGAGAGAAAATTCTTTGAAGAAAAAACTAAGAATGCTTTTAAAAATGTTAAGAATTGGAACATTATGTTTTATATATTGTTTGTTAATATTAATGACTAAAAAGATAATGACATTAATAAAATTTAGACCATTGCACAAAGCCCATGTTTACACAGATTGAACAATCTCTGTTGAATACACCAAAGGGGTGTCAACTTTTGCATTGTACCATAATATCTTGTCCTATTTTCTGTTTTTTAAACTAGCACTCAACATTCCCTCAGAATTCCTATTGGCAATGCTGCTTCATGAGTAGAAATATCTGTGCAGTTTAATTTTTTTATAAACGTCTTGGCATGTGTAAATATATTTGAAATTGATTAGTTTAAATGTGATAAAATTATCCCTATATTAGGTGACTATATGATTTATATTAGTTGAAATGTAGTTCCATGATTTAATAAAGAATCCAATGAAAGAATTATGAATTTAATTACTGAATTTGTCCCCCTACAGTAGAAAAGATTATAAATGAATTCCACAAAAATTAACAGCTTCTCTCTGTTGATGTAGCTCCACTATCTCTGCCAAACCCTCATAAAACTCAATTTTTATATCTTAGGGATCTTTATCTTCTGAAGTTGGCTTTCATTACATTTTATGTGATTGCCTATTTACAACCCACTTTCAAACATTATCTTCTGCTAAAGGCAAAAAGTCAGTATTATTATCTTCTTTTATGAACATAATGAAATTGAAGCTTGGAGAGGTTAACTGATAAGAACAAGAATACACAAAAAATTATAAATAGTTATATGCTTAGAGTTAAAAGTGCAACATAGGTTCATTCCACAGAATCACATTTTGAAAATGCTTAGCGCATAAATGTAAATATAGTTTTTCTAATTTTGCTGAATCAAGATGCTTAATAGCAGGTCAGATAAAGAATAAGCAACAGCTCTCTAATAGCAAATATTATATTGACATAATTTCTTCAGTTTGTTGAGGAGTACATTCTCATTCTTAATATTAATAGTTTTTACTTGGATTTTTTTCTATCTTTCAAAAAGTAATGATAATCAAGGCAGCTTATTCTACAAAAAAAAAAAAAAATGAACATGAGTAGAATAATATAGGTAATGCTCTAAATTTTCTATTCAAAGTTTTCTATTAAAATCCCAAATAAACTTGAATCAAAAATGGTTTTCTACAGTAGTTAGAAAATTTTCTCATAGTTAAGAGTCTTTAAATTGCACACATAGGATTCACAGTATTGTTCAGTCTTAATTTTTGCTTGCAAATTATTTTCGACTTGTAACGATGATTGGGGTTTGTGACAGTTGATTCACTGCTGCAGGTTGAACTGGATCCTCTGAACACTTCATGTGTTGAAGTTCTAACCCTCGTACCTCAGAACGTAACCGTATTTGGAGATATGTCCCTCAAAGAGCTAATTAAGTTTAAATGAGGTCATAGGGGTGGGCCCTTATGCAACGTGACTGATGTCATTCTCGGAAGAGGAAGCGACACCAGGCACTCACATACACAGAGAAAAGACCATGGGAAAACACAGCAAGAAGGCCACCATTTGTAAGCCAGGAAGAGAGGCCTCTGGAGAATCTAAACCTGCTGACACAGCAATTTAGACTTCCAGACTCCAGAACTGTGAGAAACATATTTCTGTTGTTTAAGCCACCTAAGCTATGGTATTTTCTTATGTCAGTCCTAGCAGAGGAATACATTCTCTAAGTGTGCATTCTATAAATGAATCATGCCTTACTATATCACTGCTCTAAAGCAAATGGAAGGTTGACTACAGGACGCCCTTGTGGGTGAAGGGTCTGTGTTATCAGTTCTGGTAGGTGTAGTAATGGTTGGTGTAGAAATCTCTAGAATTATTTCCCCTCTGGTAATTGTGTTAACATGAGGTCTGCCCCTGACTATATACTTTTACATGTAAACTTTTGTTATGTGAAACCACTGAGGTTGGCGAGAAAGATGTTCGTTTGTTACCACAGAATAATGTATTTTATTTCTGCAGATGTAACTCTATGTTAAATTTGTTAAAAATGAATGACAACATATTTTCCTACAATTAGGAAAGACATTTAAAATAATCAGGTATTGGCTTATGAATACATGCCTAGCAAAAACAATACTTTGTTCATGCAGATTGTTGCTGAATCCAAACATAATTTGATCATTCCTATTCATCTCCATGGAACAAGGTTAAAAATATTTTATCCATATCAAGGGAAGGATACTTGGGCAATTAAAGGCCTAGAGTTGGCAAATGTGACTCTTCACTGTTTATAAGAACAAATTTGGCAAGATTCCTAAACATCACCATTTATAAAGTCATAAAAACACTCTATTCAATATGAAACAAAGCCAAAGTTCATTTGCACAGTTTTGCTGCTGAAATTGAAACCACTTAGGGCTGTTTATTGTTCTAAGACCAGAAACAATAAAGACAGCATAAACAAAACACTGACCCAGTGTGATGCTATCAAATGAATCAAAGAAAAACAGCTAACTTTTTACGTACACAGTTGAGCTCATTCTTTCCCTGATTGTAATAAACTTGCCAGCACGAAGCTTATATTATCTTTTTTGAAACTGAAGATGAGGGAAAGGGCAAGTCCACAGCGATTATAATGATAGCTCTGTCCTAGTAGTTTCTCTTCTTTCTCTCTCTTTTTTATTTATATGTTACAACATAAATTTCACTAGGGAGAAGATGAAGCTAATAATTTAGTGCAGGCAGTCATTCTATACTTCATGAAAAAAGATCATTGTTTTTTCCTTTATTGAAAAAGTTTGAATAAGGAATTAAATGTGCCCTTCATAAAGATAATAAATATTAGGTTAACATAACAATAAAGACCCAAAGTTAAAGTGAAGGGATTCCCAATTATTTAAACTATTAGGAGACACTAGAAAACTGGAACTGGGCTTATAAATTTAGAAAGTAATGGAAGTCAATTGAGTGGTTTTAGTATTTCTAAAAAGACATTGGGGCCTTCCTTCTAACTGGAAGTTAGACGGCTTTAAGCATAGACTGGGAAACAGGAACAAAGAAGAAAGGGGAGGGACTCCTTGGGCAACCTGTGTAGCCATTGGTCACTGGCTGTTGCTGGGAGGCCAATGCCAGGGTAGGGACTTCCCCTGGGGATAGAGCCAGGAAAAGTGCAGGCCAATCAACAGAAGCCACGGCAGGTTTAAAGAAACCAATCAGTGTAAGCCAGCTGGATCTGAAGGATCCAATCAGTGTTTGGCAGCAGGGTTGGGTGGGCAGACGATGTATAAAAGGCCAACCCGAGCTGAGCTGCAACAGCAACCCGTTAGGGACCCCTGCTCTTGTGTTGCAAGCTTTCCTATCTCCTAGTAAACTATGGCTCTATTGCTTCTGCTTGTCTGTGGTCCATGAATTCATTTGATTCCCAGGAATCTGGCCAGGAAAAGAAAAAATGCAGTACCATTTCCACTTTGTCTTTAGTGTTTGTGTTGATAGATTTTCAGACTCAGCCTTGTTGATATGTGTGAATGGGATTCAAGTAAGAGAAACAAGGTGACAGAAGGAAGTTACAGATGGAATCCAGCTGAATACCTAGATGACACTGAATGTGGAACTTGGACAAAGCCATGGGCTAAGTTCATCAACAGCCAGACATCAGACATCAGGTGTGAGGACACTGAACTTGGAGTCAGGAAAGACGAGACCAGGTCTCTACCAGCTACAACTTTGTGTGGGTTGGTAGTCAGCTGTCTGGGGCCCTGACCAGTGCAGCCACCCAACATCACACACCAGTGAGGCCTGGGGGACAGTGAGTGGTGGGGTGCTCCTCCTCCTTCGGGACATGCCATTTCTTTGCATTGTTTGATATTTGTAGAGCATAGCAGGGAAATTACTCAAAGCCTAGAATTTAGAGCCTGGGTTTATGGGAAAGTGAATGTTTTATCATGAAAGAGATTAAAATAATTATTTCCATTATTATTGTGATGTAATTTCCCCCCAATGCCCAGTGGAAGGCAGGCTCAAATTCATATACATGTTAACGCAGCAACAAACGTTTGCATAATTGGAGTTTTATTGTTTGCTTTATTGCTCCCTCTATAAATATTTATTGCTATCTTCTGTAAGTAAGGCATTGAACTAGTCATTTTATTTACTGGTGTTGTTAACTAAGAAATTTTCATTGTTAACTTCTCAGTACACAATTTATGATGGCTTTAGGTTGCCATTTTAATTATTCTAATTATTGTAAATATCTATGTTTACTAAAGTTTAATTTAAGATTAATTAATTTAAGATTAAAGCTATAATTTGCCATTTGTAATTGGGAATATAACCCATCTATAGTGATTTTATCAGAATTATGTTTCCAATTGTTTTATCTACATTACTATGCTCTTGGGCAGAATACCTACTTTATCTTTCTCACTTCTCTTTTCTTCTCTCTCTCCCTTTTAAATCTATCACCCCCTTTTGAATGCCTACAATATCATAGGTACTCCATGAATATTTGGTGAATAAATGAGTATGTGATTTTTAAGACTGTGTTCAACTTGCAAAAAGATTACATGTAACTTTTAATACTGAACCTACAATATAATTTAGAGTAACCTGTTTAAAAATAAATACTATTTTGACAACCAACTACTGAATGTTAATTGTATAAAATCAGGAAAACACAGACAAGCAAAAGATATTTGTGTCCAATTCATATTGTCACTTTACTTCCCCTTACTTTTTTTATGGCCTTACATACAGAGTATCTGATAACAGCTAACATGTAACTGTTTCTGGGACTACTTATAAAAAAGGAGTCCTTAGATTCAAAATATCTCCATGATCTCATGAAGCAGAATAGCAGGCTGTTTGATTCATATTTTAGGTTGGGATTAAGCTGTGAAAAAGGCTAGAATATACGCTAAATTGTATTGTCACAATAAAAGAAAAAAAATCATGTCAGTGTACTTTTTTCTGACCCTGATTTAATGTTCCATATGTATGCTAATATTCTGAATAAAAAAATAATAGTTCAAATTTAATCTGAAAAGCAAGTTGATAGTGACAGCAGTGTGGTATAGTGGCTAAGACATAGGCTCTAGATCAAGAAGGCCTGAGTTCCAATCCTAGTTATTCTATTTACATAGATGAATCAATTTAGGCAAATTACTAAAACTTCCCATATGTCAACCTGCTTATCAGAAAATATGCTGAAATACTAGGCCCTACTTCATAAAGCTGTCGTGAAGATTAAGTGCATTAATAAATGTTAAGAGCTCAGAACGGTGACTACACAGGTATAGATAATACTGGGGCATCTAGTCCTACAGATGTGGAAACAATTTTGGAAGAGAAGGATTTTATAGAAATCATTCACAAACTGAAAGAATAATCTTGTGAAGGAAAATAAAGGGTACAAGTTATGTATAATATTCCAAAAGTGTAAGGAGGAAAACAAAACATCTTACTCACTTTTGAAAGATTCAGATAGCAAAGAGAATTATTTAACACGGTAGAAAGGAATAAAACTATAATTAAAAAGACAAAGTCTTGTGAGAAATACATTTTGACTAAACATTAGAAAGGCAAAAAAGAGATACTTCCTAGTAGTAAGAACGACATAATTGTGAGAAACCTCTTTTTCCCTACATAGGTATTCTATTGGGCACTGGGGACATGGAGAAGAATAAGAGAACTTTATCCTCAAGAATTCTGTAGTTTATAAGTTGCAAACTGTATTGAGCTCTCCAGCATACCCTGACAGATTGGATGGGTGCACTCACAAAAGAAAGCAGTAGGAGTTCATACAAAACTATCACAACTTTGGAGAACATTTGGTCATTGAACTCATTTCCTCACTGGTAAAAGCAACACCCCTATTCTCTTTTGCCTCACAAGATTGAAGATGAAATGGGGGACTTATGTAAAGAATTAAACAAATTGGGTGGCGCCTGTGACTCAACGGAGTGGGGCGCTGGCCCCATATGCTGGAGGTGGCAGGTTCAAACCCAGCCCCAGCCAAAAACTGCAAAAAAAAAAAAAAAAAAAAAAAAATTAAACAAATTGTAACAAAAACTATATAGGTATTATAGATTTAGGTACAGCTCACAGGTAGGGCATTTGCTACAAAAAGTGACAGTGAACCACAGTTGTCACCTTCATTGTAGTTAATAGATATCTGAAAACTGAGTCTATAAGCAACTTCTATAATTCCATCTGGTCACTGGGAAAATAGCCTGTGCTATCTAGATACAAAAGTATCCAGTTTATGAAGAAATACTATTTTAGTAAGTTATCTCTCTTTAGTATTTAGATAGCATTTTGAGGGCCCTCTATGTTTTTAACCTTGGTGGATAAAGGATTGAGAATTACATTCCTCTATTGTACCAGGAATTTCACTTTATCAACATCTGACATGACTTCAGAAAACGCTGATGGTTTTAAAACAGTTTGTTGCTCAGTAAATCTCCCATCACTAAAAGCATTAGAGACCCTTATCAAATAAGAATTGATTAAACTTACAGCTTCCCAGAAAGGCTATTAATGCAGATTAATGAGTTTCTGGGAGAATAGAGTTAGGGAGTTTTGATATAAAACATGTACCAAAATTAGCAGAATGCCATGTCAGAGAAAAACAAATGAAAAAATGACACTTGAAACTTTGTATGAGATCACAAGTCCTTAGTTAGTGCACAACTATAGGTATGCATACTTTAAACAATGATGTTAAAATACTATTAATGTTGTTTTAAAAACTGATTTTGTAGTGAATGTAAACACACGATTTTACCCTTCAGGACAAAAAATTCTGGTTGTCTTCAAATAGGTTAAACTATATATATTGAGGATTGCTGTAATTGGCACGGCACTAAGAAACCAAGGCCCCTAAATACCACACTTCAATTTGCTTTCACAGCCTATCTTTTATTGCACTGTTTGAAGAAGTTATCAAACACTCCAACAGTAAAGGATAAGATTCCTCAGCTCCCCCACTAAAAACTTTAGAATAAGATTAACTAATGCTCCAAATACTGATAATTGAAAAAATTGTATTAAAAATTATTGGTGATTTTAGAGTAGAATCAATAATTTTTTATTATTAATTCAACATGTCCACAAATATAAAATATGATTTTATTAATTTAAGTTTTTATTTATGCCATTTAAGAAAGGTTACCATTTTCTCTATTAAGCTTCTATAAAACTCTTCTTAGGTTAATCTATAAATACTTTACAGTTCATATTGCTGTTGTGAATGGCATCTTATTTTTTTACAATTGCTTTTCATTGGTTATTCCACTGGTGAAGAGCAGGGTTTCTCAACAGCTTTACAATTTACATTTTGAGTTGGGCAGTTCTTCCTTGTGGAAGGCTGCCTTGTGCCCTGTAGAATGTCTAGCAGTATTTCTGGTCTCTATTCACTAGACATCAGCAGCACCTTCTCCTCATGCACCACATGTGATAACCAAAATGTTTCCCTATTTTGCCAATGTCTGCTGGTAAACAAAATCATCCCCATTTGAGAACCACTGGTGTTAAGGAATGCTTATTTATTTTGTGCTCGTTAATCTTATATTTTTCCAGCTTGACGAACACTTTTAATAGTTCTACTGTTTTGAGGATTCTCTAGGCTGTGTAAAAATTATTTATGAACTGCATATAGTTTTTTTTTTTTTTGCTTTGTTTTCTAAGACCTTACATGCTAAATTTTCTGTAGTTCTATCCTTGCCCGGACAAAGAGCTTGCGTTCTGGACTATAGTGGCAGTACTGAACATCCTTGCCTAATTGCAGACCTTAAAGGGAACTGTCAAAAAATTTCTTCATTAAGTATGATATTTGCTGCAGTTAATGATAGTTTTTATCAAAATGGGGGAATTCTCTTCATTCTGTTTTCTTTCTTTTTTTAAATTACAAAATAGTGTTTTATATTACAGTACTATTACGAAACCAGTATATAATCACCCACACTTTCGTAGGAAAGATAAAACACAACTGTAGCCCAGGATGAAAGAGGAAAGAGGAGGGTGAGGAGGGGAGAGGGCAGGCCGGGTGGAGGGAGGGTAATTGGTGGGACCTCACCCATGGTGCATGTGGCAAGGGTACATGTTAAATCTATTAAGAGTAGAGTATAAATGTCTCAACACAACAATTAAGTGAAGTGAAGGCTATGGTAACCAGTGTGATGTAAGCATTCCAAATTGTATATAAAATCAGCACATTGTATCCTATAATGCGTTCACGTATACCGTTATTAATTAATAAAAAAATTGTTAAGAGAAAAAAATAAAAATAAATAACCCTGTGAAGATGTTATACTCATTGTATACTCATTTATGTTCCTTTATAATTTTTCACTCACTTCTCTGACAGTAACTGATTCTCACCCTAAAGCTCAATAGGAATACTACAAGGACCATTTCATTAGTTTTCAAAGATTAGTTATGGAGAATGAATTTGGATTTCAAGTTTTTTTTTTTTTTTTGAGACAGAGCCACAAGCTGTCACCCTGGATAGAGTGCTGTGGCATTACAGCTCACAGCAAGCTCCAATTCCTGGGCTCAAGAGAATCTCTTGCCTCCACCTCCCAAGTAGCTGGGACTATGGGTGCCCGCCACAACGCCCAGCCATTTTTTTTTGGTTGCAGCTGTCGTTGTTTGGCAGGCCCGGGCTGGATTCAAACCCACCAGCTCAGGTGTACATGGCTGGCGCGTTAGCCCGTTGAGCCACAGGCACTGAGCCTACATAGTATTTCTCAAAGTATATTTCTCGTATTTTACCATATAAGTGGCAAAATTATCATTATTTAAATAATTAAATAATTAAATAAAAATTAATTTATCAGTTAAATGATTTCTTTCCAGGTTGACCTCCTTCAGATTACTTTCTCTCCGTCCTCAGTGCCTGTAAAACCAATTAAATGAAAAAAAAAATTTTCCCATCTGTTCAGTCCCTGAACTTTGCCAGACCATGGGTCTTTATGTTCTTTCTCTAGTCTGGAGATAGTGAGTGCTTTCCATGCAGTAGCAGTTTTAGATCACTCGATGGTTATGAAGGATGCGAGCAGAAGACCACAAAGGAAGAGGCAGTCTCTATTCTCACTCTTACCACAAGATGAAAGGTTCAAATGTTCTCTTTTCCCTACTCTTGGTAGTTGAATAGAGTTAATTGTTAGTTTGTCCTTGGAGTTACTCCTTTCTCTACTCTCCTATTCACAGACAAGCTACAAGACTTTAGGAAGAAGTATGATTTAGTTAACCTGAGGAAATGGGAAACTAGAAAACACAGACTAGAGCCATCTGGAGCTAATACATGGATATTATAATAATTACTAAGTTAAAAGTAGACTACCTAGATCCACGACTTAATCTGCAAAATGATCCTGGGCTACCAGTAGTCTTGTGTCTGGGCAGAAGTGACAGGAAGGGGTACTGGACACGGTGGCAGGAAATCAGGGAGCCGTGGCCATAGGAGGGTTTGATTTGGACATTTTTTATTTTAGAGTAAAATTGTACATTGAAGCATGGTCAACAATAATAAAATGAAGATAACTCAAAACCTAGTTTGGCTATACAAAAATTATTTTAATGATACTAATATTTGCTGTCTTACCATTGTGTCTAGTTCCCATATGTGCAATAGTCATGACACGCGTCCTACGTGTGTGTCATATTAATGGGTTGTATGCTACATTTAATAATAAAATGAATTGGTTTAACGTTTTCTATTGGTTGCATAGGCCTAGCTAATGTTGTATAGTTTATCATTCAATACTTTTAGAAATAAAAAGGAAAACTCGTTCCTGTTCTGTGTAAGAAACCCTGAATTCCTTCAAATATAAATACTTACAGTGAATGCTGGCGTGCACTCATCAACAGGTACTTAATGAATGTGTGCTGTGGGTGAGGCAGTGTTTAGCATTTGGAACATTGCAATGAAGGAGACATACCTAGTCTCTGCCCCCTTGACACTTATTGCCCTCCTTGGTGCTTTGGGCAATGTTTAAAAATGTTAATGTAGGGTGGGTGCAGGGGCTCTTACCTGTAGTCCTAGAACCCTGGGAGGCCAAGGCAAGTAGATTGCCTGAATTTAGGAGTTCAAGACCAGCCTGAGCAAGAGCAAGAGCAAGAATCTGTCTCTAAAAAAATAGCCAGGTGTTGAGGTTGGTGCCTGTAGTCCCAGCTTCTTGGGAGGCTGAGGCAAGAGGAGTTTGAGGTTGCTGTGAGCTGTGATGCCATGGCACTCTACCGAGGGTGACAAAGTGAGAATCTGTCTCAAAAAAAAAAATGTTAACTTAGAAGGGGCTGAGTGAAAACTATGTGAAAATTCTCATCAATTTTCGTAATGTTATGTAAATCTAAAATTGGTTTGAAAGAAAAAAATTATAAATTATAATGACATTTATGACATGACCAGTTCCAGGTTTATGGAAATATTTTGTGAATGAAGAGGATCTGGTTGTTTTGATGAGATGAGGAATAATTAAGTTCAGGCAGGAGGATTAGAACATAGAATGGGCTTATATTGGGAGCCAGTGCCCATGTGTGGGTGAAGTTGATATTCAGGATGGGTAGAGCAGCGGGAGTGAGAGGGGGGGATGCCAGCCCACTTGGCCGTGCCCATCATGGGTACCTGCTGATAAAGTTTTTAGAAAGCCAGAAATGCTGATTTTTAACATGTAATTTTTATTTCATCTTTTTCTTTCATGGTATTGAGTTATTGGTGCAAAGTAGCTTCTCAAAGTTTTCAATACAGCTTACCCACTCCTCTCCTCATGTAGACAAGAAACTTGAGTTTGCTAAGTGAATGTTAGGCTATAGGACGTTGGAGCCACAGGGTCATAGAAGCCAGTCTCTAAATTACCATGTAAAGGATACTCTCGTATCAACAAGGAACACCTGTACTGAACAAGGAACACTTGTACTGTGTTATGTCGCTAGCATTTTGTTTTTATTTATTACAGTAGCTAGGGTTGCCTTAACCTACAAAGATATAGACTTAAAACTTTCTAGGGTTTGGTTTCCAGTCCTTACACAACCCTGCTAAATGGTTCTTGGTCCTTATTTCTTCAGGTATGCTTTATTTATCCTTGGTTTCAATTTAATACTTATTTGTTTTTTCTTTTCTTTTTTTTTGTAGAGACAGAGTCTCACTTTATTGTCCTCGGTGGAGTGACGTGGCATCACAGCTCACAGCAACCTCCAACTCCTGAGCTTAGGCGATTCTCTTTCCTCAGCCTCCTAAGTAGCTGGGACTACAGGCGCCTGCCGCAATCCCTGGCTATTGTTTTTTTTGAGACAGAGCCTCAAGCTGTCGTCCTGGGTAGAGGGCTGTGGCATCACAGCTCAGAGCAAACTCCAACTCCTGGGCTCAAGTGATTATCCTGTTTCCGCCTCCCAAGTAGCTGGGACTACAGGTGCCCGCCACAAAACCTGGATATTTTTTTTGGTTGCAGCCGTCATTGTTGTTTGGTGGGCCTGAGCTGGATTCGAAGCCGCCAGCTCAGGTGTGTGTGTCTAGTGCCTTAGCCGCTTGAGCCATAGGTGCCCAGCCATTAATACTTATTTGTTAAAAGTCAACTATTAATATACAGAAGGAAGGTAACACATGAAGTGGAAAGATGCCTGACATAGGGATGGAATAAGCAATGTTCAGGTGCTTTTGTTTGCTGCTTGTTGAGTGATATTAGATAGAATACTTAAAATGAAACTCAATTTCTCATGGGATATTGTGATGCTAAGTTACCTCAGTAAAGTTCTTTAGGTTTTTAAATATTTATATTTGTTATTTCATTTGTCTCCTTTTTAATTTATTTCTTGAAAGGACTTTCTTCTGTAGTGGTTATCTGACAAACGTATGATCACCCTACTATTCTCTTTCAATGTCACTCCACATAGGGAAGTTCAAGTTGGTGATGTCAAGGAATTTTGCTAAAGTCATAGGGCTGATAAAAAGGCAGCCTCTTAGTATAGGTTTTCCTACTCAAAACGCCATGCTTGTTTCTCTTTGCCATAGTATAGCTTATCTACAGGAATGTGAGAACATGAAAAAAGAAAAAAAGAATTACATTAGAACTGACTTGACATTCATTATCTAATTTCTTTTCTGAATGTTTGGCCTCAGTTTTTATTGGCTTTCCCTCATGAGATCATGCTCAAGATTCTGTATCAAAAAACAAAAGCAAATTCAAGCCTCTTAAATTTCCTGGTTTATAGACAGTGTGGTTGCAAGAAACACAAGAAACTGGATTCATGGGGGTTGTTATATTAGCCTTTACTTAATACATGATTGATAACTTCATAATTAAAAAGTAAAGATAAAAACAAATATAGAAGGGGTTATGGACCGAATGTTTATGTCCCTCCCAAATTTGGATACTGAAGCTCTAATCCCCAGTTAGACTGTATTTAGAGGTGGGACCTTCAGAAGGTAATGAGAGTGGGGACTCTGCGATGGCATTAGGGTTCTTGTAAGAAGACTCAAGTGCTACCCACATCTACCCTCCTTCTCTCAAACACAGAGAGAAGCAGTTGTCTGAATGCCAGAAAGAGGGATCTCACCAGAATCTGCCACGCTGGCCCCCTGATGCGAGATTTCTAGTCTTTATAACTGTGAGTAATAAATTTCTTTTGTTTAAGCCACCCACACTGTAGTATTTTATTATGGTAGCCTGAAATGGCTAAGATAAAGGGCCACAACGCCTTGATACATGCCATAGTTCTATGATTTGCTTCTCAGCTAAACTCACAAAACCCAACTGTGTCACTTCCCCACTCTCCCCACTCTGTGTGCACACACTTGGGGTCTATCACCTACCTTCTCTAGACCTTGGAAACTGCAAAAAGTTTGCCAATAAACTGTCTTTTGAAAAATCCAGGAGATTATTACTTAATTTTCTATTTCCTTGGGACTTATTGTAGATGCCCGTTGAGGCCTACAATATGTCCTGAATAAATTTTTTCTCTTGAGTTTTATGATAGGAAATAAAAACTATTCTCTGTTTTTTCTTCTCAGCTGTCTCTTTTGGGGTGTTTGCCTTTAATGCAGATGTCTCCCACATGTCCACATTTGGCTCTCTTCTCTTTTCAGCCTTCACACAGTCTATGAATGATCTCAATATTGTCCACTATTTCCACCATTCACAGCTTACGCTTCTAAAAATAGCTGATGAATCCAAAATGTGTATTCTTTCTAGGCTTTATTTATTTACTTATTTTTTGAGACAGAGTCTCTTTCTGTCACCTTGGGTAGAGTGCTGTGGCATCATGATAGCTCACAGCAATCTCACATTCTTGAGCTCAGTGATCAAGACTCTTGCCTCACCTCCCAAGTAGCTGAGACTGCAGGTGTTTACCACCACACTTGGCTAGAGTTTCGATTTTTCAGTAGAGATGGGGTCTTAGTCTTGCTCAGGCTGGTCTTGAACTCCTGAACTGACACAATCCACTCACCTTGGCCTTCCAAAGTGCTAGGGTTGTAGGCATGAGCCATGGCGTCTGGCCTTTCTTTCTAGATCTTCATTCTGAACTGTAGTCTGGGTACTGGATGTCATTTTTGTATCCCTCACGAACTTCAAACTCAGTATGTCTCTGATGGTTCTAAAATGTGACCATGTATTCTTTGAAATTCCTTCATTTGAAAGTTGGAGCTTAATTTCTCAGGTGTTTAACGTGGTCTAGACTTAGGAATTTTCTTCTCATGAATAGAATGTAGTGGAAGGAATGGTGTATGACTTCTAAGGTAGGGCAAGACAGGCATAGCCACTTCCGTTTTTGCTCTCTTTTTGATCTCTCTCTTTTTTTTATTATTATTAAATCATAGCTGAATACATTAGTGCAATCAAGGGGTACAATGTGCTGGTTTCATATACAATCTGAAATGTTTTCATCAAACTGTTTAACATACCCTTCATGGCATTTTCTTAGTTATTGTATGAAGACATTTGTATTCTGCATTTAGTAAGTT
>CAUYRH010128860.1:0-21320 GCA_963574655.1 Perodicticus potto
GAAATCTCTCCCTCTACCAGGAGCTTTGGTGTTTTCTGTATTCTTTTCTATAAATCAATTCTGTCTTACCACGGAGGGGTGTGGGGGGGGAAATAATGTAATGAAGAATAATAAAATACATATATTTAAAAAAAAAAAGAATAGATTGTGTTCCATTTAAAAAGAAAGAAAGCTACAGCTCTGGGCAGGGAGTAAGTAATTGGCTTGGACTGGGTTGAATTCTGCTGTGTTTCTTAGAGTAGCTGCTGGGAAGAAGCTGAAATCCAACAGCTGCAGCAGTCGCTAGCTACCGCATGCATGTGTTACCGGGATGGAGGGTAGGGGAGTGTCTTTCCTCCATTGCTGGCTGTGAGGAGTCTCTCTCCTCTTTTTTGTTGCTGCTTTTTCCTTTCTCTTTAACTGGCTTCTTTTGTGTTAAATAGATGTTTTTCAGTAGAGATTTTTAACTTCTCTGATTTCGAACTACATATGTTTTTCTAGTGATTATAATATTAATATTATCCTGTCACAATGTACTTCAAGTTAATACTAACTTAATTCCAGTAAAATACAGAAACATGACTGAAATATTGCTTAATATTTTCTGAAACTTTGTAATCTTATTGTCACATAGATTACATATATGTTATAACCTGTCAATATAGTATTTAATTATTATATTAATAAACTCATGTCTTTAAAGTTATTAAAAATAAATTAGAAAATAAATTATAGCATATTTTCTATTAACTCACATTTTATAGCATTTCCTTATTGTTTCAGTTTGAATTTAAGTCAGTCTTTGGAGGAATATTTTTTCAACTAAAAGCTTTTAAAAAATATTTCTCATAATAAATATTTTTGCTATCTGCCAGCAACAACTTCTCTTATCAGTCTTTATGTGGTAACATGTTTTTTCTTAATCTTTAAACAATATTTTTGCTTTAAGTGGAATTCCAGGTTTATAGTTTTCTCCTTTCTTTCTTTCTCTCTCTCTCTCTCTAAACAGAGTCTAACTTTGTCACCCTCGGTAGAGTGCGGTGGTGTCACAGCTCACAGCAAACTCCAGCTCTTGGGTTTAGGTGATTCTCTTGCTTCAGCCTCCCGAGTAGCTGGGACTACAGGCAGGCGCCCGCCACAATGACCAGCTATTTTTTTGTTACAGTTTGGCTGGGGCTGGGTTTGAACCCGCCATCCTCGGTATATGGGGCCGGCGCCCTATTCATTGAGCCATAGGCGCCACCCCTACAGTTTTTTTTTTCTTTTAGAGCTTTCCACATGTCAGTCTTGTCTTCTGCCCTCTATTATTTCAGATAAGGAATCAACTATTAATCATTTTGAAAGCATTTCTTCTGTGAAGATTGATTTATTGCTTGATGCTTTCAAAAAGTTTTTCTTTGATTGCAGCCCTCAGAAGTTTGTCTATGATGTGTTTATGTGTGGGTCTCACTTTATTTAATTAGATGTTCACTGAACAACAATGAGTACCTTTATGTTTTTATAGAATTTTAAAATTTTTTCCCAAATTATTTTTTAATATTTTTCTCTTTTCCTCTGTCTTCTTTCCTTCTGGAAGACCTATTACATGTATTTTGGTACTTTTTGTGTCATCCCACATGTCTGTGAGGTGATTTCTATTTTTTGAACCATTTTTTCCCTCTATTCCTTAAGTTAGAAAATTTCTGTTGGTTCAACTTCAGGTTCAATGGTGCTTATGTCTGCCATTTAATGTGTTATTGAGTTCTTCTGGTACACATTTCATCTTGGTTATTTTACTTCAAATTTTTAGAAATTTTATTTTTTTAATCATTTCTATGCCCTTCTTTAGATAAGTATTTTTTATGTCATTGTTTTTATAATTTAATTCCTCAAGCATAGTTCCCCTTAGAATTTAAACTGTCTACAATAGTTACTTTGAGTCTTTAACCCCTAACTCCAACATCTAGGGTCACTTAGAGGCACTTTCTATGTATTATTTTGGTATTTTTTCCTGAGCATGGGTTCTACTTTGTTGGGTTTTTTAATGTTTCATAAATTTCAGTTATAAAATAGACATTTTTGGTATTTTGTTGTTTCTCTGGATTCTCACCCTCCCCCAAGAAGACTGCTCTTATTTTTTCATTTAGTTTCTTCCCTATAGCTGCTGATGTGTCTGCTGAGTTTAGAGAAAAGTAAAATATAATTTTTATGTGAGGTGTTTTAGTTTTGTGTGTATGTGTCAACATATGTTTCCTTCGCCTCTAAACTCAGGTAGAAGTCATGCAGCTTCTTTCCTCTCCTAATGGCAAGTGGGTATATTCAGAGTTTAGATTGTTTAAAATCTGCCATACGTCATGCTCTTATGGATTGTTTCACTTCTCCTTTTCACATGTGTGTATCTTTAGCGTGGCCAGATTGTGTGCCACTTCTTTTTTTTTTTCTTTTCTTTCTTTTTAGAAAGATAGTCTTGATTTGTTGCCCAGGCTAGAGTACAATGGTGTCATCATAGCCCACTGCATACTAAAACTCCTGGGTTCAAGTGAACTTCCTGCCTCAGTCTCCTGAGTAGCTGGGACAGCAGGGGAACACTGCAATGCCTGGCTGATTGTTGCATTTTTTGTAGAAATGGAGTTTCTTTCGGTTGCTCAGGCTGGTCTCAAAGTCAAGGCCTCGAGCTGTCCTCCTACCGCAGCTGCCTAAATCTAGCATCTAGGATTACAAGTGTGAGCTACCATGCGCAACCAGCATGTTACTTAAACCTACTTAAATTCGTATTTGCTAACTCCAGGCCTTCGCACATCCTGTTGTGAAGTCTTAACTACTCTTTCATCTTTCTCTGTCTCCTCCTGCAGATCTTATTATTACAGGCTCCCTTTATTCTTTCTAAGAGGACTTTTTCTTCATATCACTTCTCAGTGTAACTGACTATATCTTACATCGCACCATTAGAGTACAAGCTCTCTGAGGGCAGAAACATACCATTCCTGAGTTTTGCTCACTATTTTATTTTTAGCACCTACCATGCTCAATAAATGTTTGTGGTTAAATGCAAAGAAAAATTAGTATCTGAAATTCCTATGTTTCAAGCAAGAATGTAGTGGTGCTTTCAAGAAGGGCATCTGATCCCATGTAGACATAAATGTGCAATTTGCAATTCGAAACGTATTTTATAAAAACTTACAAGTTCTCCCTTCTTCTGGGAGATTCACATTTTCTTCATGTACAGAAAATAAAATCAATATAAAGTAATAAGTAGCATTTGGAGAAAAATACATAGCAGATCTTGATGATAAGGTTTTAGCTTCAAAATTCAGCTATTACTGAAGTTGTAATTGCTCTTTATAAAATAATTTTAACTACTCAATCCAGTTTTATTTGGTTATGTCATATACAACATAAAATTTATAATACAAAGAGCAAAATTCTATATATTGCTACCAAATAAATCAATATCTGTGATGATAAAGAAG
The DNA here is from genome assembly GCA_963574655.1 of Perodicticus potto. NCBI lineage: Eukaryota > Metazoa > Chordata > Mammalia > Primates > Lorisidae > Perodicticus > Perodicticus potto. The sequence continues at coordinate 3,429 of CAUYRH010128860.1, forward strand.
AGTAGATAACATGAAGTCCTTAAGGATGTAGATTAAACTGGGCAGGTAGAGACTGAGTTCAGGTTAAACACTGAAGTTTTTAGGACGTTAATTGAGTAGATGTAAAATTATGGATGATATGTATAAGACAAAACAGAGTGTGGCTGATGCTACAGAATAGGCATCCTGAGTTGTTGGTCCTAGTAGCTCCTTCATTATTGAATATATTAAAGTGCATGTAAGTGACAAATTTGAGTAAAAATAGAGTTGGAAATCAACTGCACATATGTGAGTATTAAATTTGAGGGACTGGATGAGGTCAATAATAGTTAATGTATAGAATTTTTTTAAAGCGGCTGGAGAAACATCTATACTTTTTTAGTACACTTGGTATGCTACCCTTTGCAAAAACTATGTAAACTTCCTGAGAACTATTATTAATTTATCTTTGAGTCTCCAAAACCAAGCACAATGACTGGCAAATAATAGTGAATCAGTTTACTCATCTGTTGAATAAATGAAAAAAACATGAATTATTTAAATCATGTCATGGGGAACCATGTACATATGGACAAAAATAAAAATTGTGGCCATCTTCCTTCTCTTATAAACATGTCCCATCTTCACATGTTAGAAACCTTTCCCTAATGGTTGAAAGTTGTTTCTACTATTTAGGGAACTTGACCACCTCACATGAGTCTTCTGGATTATTGGCCTGAGTTTTGTTTTTACTTTTACACCTTTCATACTGTAACCTTATCCATTCTTAGCATACCAGGCACTGATGGAAATGTGATATAGCTTTTTAAGTGAGGATATTCTATTATTTCTTAATTTATATTTTCTCTCTTCTTCCTAGAATGTGAATGGCATGATAAAAAGGTATGTGTGGGAGACCAGAGATGGTCCTTTTGTGCTGTGAAAATAAATTTGTAATCTTTAGAATTGTCTGGTGTTCAATAGAATAAAAGATCTCCCAGGGAGGAAATTTTAGCTATAGTGTTATCTTAAATATCTGGCCATAAATCTGGGTTTGAGTGTTTTGTAACTATTGAGAATAGACCAGAGTCTGTGTTAGGAAATGTAGGTGGTGGGAGACAGAGAGTTTTCATCAGTAGTGATATTAGGGATAAGGTGTTGTATCACCTTTTATACCTATATCTGACTCTAGTACTCTATTTAATTGGTGCTTGACCTACTGTGGGAGAGAGATGTATCTTTTCTGTCTACCATGTACCTAGATTTGCATATTAGGATAATTCCTATATTTTTATATTTTTCTCCTAGAAATAAGAGAGACCAGGCCCTTCTTTGTCATTAGATTTAGATTTCAAAAAACAAAACAAACCAACAAACAAACAAACAAAAAAAAAACAGATGTAAATTCCTAAAAAACAGTATCAGTATTTTGGTTTTGGTGTAAACAATGGATCCATCTTGCTCAGATCCAAGGATCCGATAGATCCATCCGTTTCAGAAGAGTATGGAAAAGTGGCATCCTTGTGTCTAAAATTGCCCACCCATTTGGCAATATCAAGCTTTTTCAAACACATGAAATTCAAACTAGTTTTAATTTGGTGCTCACAATATCTTTTTTGATGAGTATTTGTAATTTTTCCCAGAGAACATAAAACCTCAAATGTTGTCTATGGAATTTCCTACTGGGAATAGGCATTAAAGATCCTGGGTCTCTCCAGATAGAATTGCCACTCTTAATATGTCTCAGAAACTCAGGTACCAGGTTCTACAACCTCACATCCACAGCAAAAATGTTTTTACATTTCAATTTCTTTTAAGCCACTAAAATGTTTTGTTTTAAAATCCATTTCATGATTTCCTATGATTTCAAGGAGATAGAGATGGAAAGATTAATTATTTCATTTTAGAAGGAAGAAACTGTGCCTCTGAGGTGGTTAAGACATTTCCATGGTGACCCAGAGAATAAGTGGAAAGGTGGACATGAGTACATTTCATTTGGCTCCAGGGTCAGGAGTCGGTACTCTCCCTTCTCTCCAGGGTAGAGAGTTCAAGTGCACCAGTGGGGTGAAATGATACATAGTCAATAATGTTCAAGGGACACAAAATGAGATCTATGGAGGTCAATTTTTTTCATTTCTAGGTATGAAACCTTGACTTTGAAGAAGCCAGAAACTTTTCCCAAGGAACAAAGGAAAATATTTCCACTGCCTGATCTGAGAGGATTGCTGCAAGTGCTTAAAAGTAAGGAGAGCTAGATCAAGTGTATGGCTGTGGAATTCTAGGGGTGGCATAGGATAAATGGGGGAGACGGTACAGTTTCTAGGTGCAGATAGAGGAGATAAGTGAGGACTTATGTGCACTGGTGTGGTCATATTCAATGGGGAATGGCCAGGTGCCTAGTTCATCCTTTCATTCACAAGTTCATTGTTCTACCATAGTTTCCTCTTTTTCATCCAATCTGTAGGAGAGATGTATGTCAGTGCAGAGCTGAGAGAAGCCCGCCGCCATTTTGGTGAGAAGTCACACTATCACAACCCACCCTGTTATTATCTTTTAGAACTTTTTGATATCTTGTAGATCCCATGTTTTAAGATCCATGTTTCTTCTTGTGACACACATACACCTACCCGTCCCAATAACCTGTGAATGAGGGTATTTTTTTCTTACAGTTTATCTGACGCTGGTTCCAATGGGCAAATCAAATGTCATCATTTCTTCAGATAAGAGAGAAGTGAGATCTGGCCACGATGACTGGGACCTTGAAGAATTGATGATGGACAATTATGATATCCTGGGCTCTCCAAATTTCACATCAGGGAAATGTTACTGGGAGGTAGATGTGACCAATAAACGTTCTTGGATCCTGGGTGTATATGTTAAACATGGTTTCCCATTCAATGAGAAGGTTCATAATACAGCATATGGACGTTATCAACCTAGAAATGGCTACTGTGTTATAGGGTTACAAGATAAATCTCAATATATTGCTTTTCAGGATTCTTGCTCTTCTGGTCCTTTACGTCTCTCTCTGACTGTCCCTCCTAATCATATTGGCGTTTTCCTAGACTATGCAGCTGGCACTGTCTCATTTTTCAATGTCACAGACCATGGGTCTCTCATCTATAAGTTCTCTACACGTTTTCGACATCGTGTTCATCCATATTTCAGTACTACAGCATGTCAAGTCCGCATGACTCTGTGCGGACCAAGTACCTAGACCTTCTTGGATACTTGGCCACTTCTCTGCAGCCCCTCTTGCTTGCCCTGGGTGCATGTTATACACCTGAACTCATCAGTGCTATTTTAACCATCATTTCCATGCCATCTTCCTTCTTTCCATTTGAACATCCTTTGCTTAGTAATAAGATGTACAAACTGCCTCATGCCATGTTCTTCTGAATATTTTCCTTACATGTCATGGCAAATTTGATTCATCACTTTCCATACTCCCAATGAAAAATGACTGAGACTTCATAAAATATGACAATATTGAGATAATAATTCTGTCAAATCCTCATAACCCCATTCTCTCTGACACTAAGAAGAAAAAGGAAAACTTTTCAACAACCTTTCTATATCATTGTGCTCACTAAAGAATGAGCTTCCCTAGCATGTCCCTTATTCAACAAAGAGTTAAGGAGAAACTGTCATAAGTAGTATACAGTCCAAGTAGATATTTTGTATCTAGAGTATCTTGAGTTCGAATCCTGTCTCTCCATACACTGGCAGTGTAATCATGATTAATATATTCATATGATTGTGTTTATTTTCTTAAAATAATTTTGGCATTAACAATATCAGCTGAAGTAAGTTCTAGTGTTCTACTGCACAGTAGAGTGATTAGAGTTTACAATAACATGTCACATATTTAAAAATAGCTAGAAGAGAGGATTTGCAATGTACTAATCAGTAAGAAATGACAAGTATTTAAAGTGCTGGATATGCTAATTACCATGATTTGATAATTATACAATGTATACTTGCATGGAAACAAAACACTGTACCCCATAAATATGTAGAATCATCATATGTCAATTAAAAACAAAATAAAAAGCAAAACTTATGTTCTACTTTGGATCATTATGCAAAAATAAATTCGTAAAGTAAAAAGCATCTATGTGTCTCAACTTAATAATATATATTTGTCCTACTAATTACTAAACACAATAAGCTATGTTAGTGACTCATGAAACAAGTTGTGCTTTCAGGGGAACTAGGGTTAGATTTACTGAATTCTCATTTTTTTAGATGTCAGACACCACTATCAAGACTATTCTAGTTTTGCCTATAAACACAGACACACACACTATTTAGATTTTAATTTTAATTCTGATGTTGCTATATAAAGCAAACTAAATTCTATGAGATTCAGTTCACTTGTAAATGTAATAGAAAAATAATAAAGGAATTTATTTGATGTAATATTAAAAAAACAACAGAATAAACTATTTTTAAGAACTTCTATCGTTTTAGCACATAAGCTGTAAACCAGTGTGGTGTCTATTAATTCTTGATTTCTTCTCACTGTGACTGAAATAAATGATTTTTTAAGAATATGTTACAGTTTATTTTCAAAATTATTATCCTACTTTAAGAAATAGAATAATCTAATCAAAGAATTACAGAGTTTTAATTTTAGAAAATTTTGTTTATGAATGAAAAAAATATTTGTGCTATTGACTTCATGACTGTCTAATCTTAATCATTCTTTTTAATATTTCAGAGTAATTAAATTTCAGTGGAAAAATTTACCTGTTTTCCTACCTTTAAAAATGTATTTAATATTATACCCAGTGATACAGGTAGAGTCAGAAGTACAATTGTGATATTTCTCAACAGTGGTATAGGTCAGTATTTTGTTTGTCTTGGTTAGTATGATAGCTTTTAGGAATGAAGATAAAAGGATTGTTATCTTTGTTCAGTGAGAGGAATTATTGCTGGCAATGGATGTTTATACTGAATTTGGTGGGATTCTCATGCTTTTGTCATTTTTATATACAACTCTTCCCCAACTAGGTTCTGAGCTGGAAATTTTTTCAATGAGAGCCTGTACTTGACCTTGCTTAGCTCCCAAAATTTCAAGATCTCTATCTTTGGAATGAACTTTGGTAAGAAAGGGATTCCATAGTGGATATTTTCAGTATCTGTGTATGTGTGTACACCCTCTACCTCGGCACTCACCTATGGAAACTGAGGAAATAAAACCTGTACATTTTCCCTTTTACTGCTGCATTTTCTGGGGCGTTGGGACTGTTCTGAGATATTAATTCCGCAGATTTGTGTTCACAGTGGGATGTTAGACTGGGCTCAGCAGAATCTCAGGACATAAGCAGATTTTAGCTGATAAGGTTATCCATGAACAAGTGGTACGCATTACCACTACAGCCATTACCGAAGAGAGATCAGAAGTTTGTAGATCTGGGGAACTATGAGCTTCATTAGAATAGACATAGCATCTGCACCCATTAGTATGGTATCTCAATGACTTTCTATTTTTCCCAAGGATGAATCTTGATAGTTTGTTCGTTCTCTTACTCTCCATATTGTCCAATGGCAAGTTTGTGTTCAATTTCAGCACCCACAGTTTATACTCCTCTCTCTCATGCCTCTTTAAAGCTATGTACCCTCCCAGTTTAGGTGACTCATGTCTTCCTGGGATGAGAAATGGGGCATTGTTTTTCTTCTCAATGAGCTTAGCCACTGAGACTCTCCATGTACATTCCTAGACCTTATATTAGTCAGAAGTTCTCCAGGGAAACTATATTTCTATCTAAATGGGACAGAAAGAGAAAGAACGAGCACCCAGATGAGCAATTTTAAGGAACTGTCTCATGCAGATATGGAAGCTAGGATGTAAAGTTAACAATATTTTATTATGTGAAGTTAATATATTTTATAGAATAATGGGATAAAAAATGTAAAGAGATTTTCTATATATATATATGCAAACATTTGTAAAAAAAAGATTCTTTCTCTCTCTCTCTCTCTCTCTCTCTCTCTATATATATATATGCAAGCATTTGACAATTTTGGTCCTCATTTCTGCAGTTGGTTATGGGATCACAGCTGGTATTCATAAACTACTCATTCTTACACTATTTTGTATTTCCTTTCCCTCAGCAAGCATCTCAGGTACTTTCATTCCTGAAGGGCGTTGACCATTAGCAGCACTGGATCTATGTAAGTCCCCTCAGCCCAGCATAACAAAATGCCATATACTGAGTGACTTGAACAACAGAAATCTATCTTCTTACAGTTCTAGAGACTGGAAGTCCAAGATTAAAGTGCCAGGGTGAGGCCCATTTGGTGAGGGTACTCCCCTTCAGGTGCAGACAGCAGTCTTCTAACCATGTACTCATGTGACCTCTTCTTTGTGAGAAGGCAGAGAGAGAAGAGCAAGCTGAGCAAGCTCTTTGGTGTCTCTTTTTTTTTTTCTGAGACAGCCTCAAGCTGTTGCCCTGGGTAGAGTGCCGTGGCATCACAGCTCACAGCAACTTCCAACTCCTAGGCTTAAGCAATTCTCTTGCCTCAGCCTCTCTGGTACCTGGGACTATAGGCATCTACCACAATGCCGGAGTATGTTTTTGGTTGTAGTTTTTATTATTGTTTGGCAGGCCTGGGCTGGATTTGAACCCGCCAGATCCAGTATACGACATGGCTGGTGCCTTAGCCCCTTGAGCTACAGGTGTTGTGCCAGGTGTCTCTCTCTTTTTTTTTTTTTTTTGTAGAGACAGAGTCTCACTTTATCACCCTGGGTAGAGTGCCATGGCGTCACACAGCTCACAGCAACTTCCATCTCCTGGGCTTAGGCGATTCTCTTGCCTCAGCCTCCCTAGTAGCTGGGACCACAGGAGCCTGCCACAACGCCTGGCTATTTTTCTGTTTTTTGCAGTTCGGCCAAAGCCGGGTTTGAACCCGCCACCTTCAGTATATGGGGCCGGCACCCTACTCAATGAGACACAGGTGCCACCCTGGTGTATCTTTTTATAAGGACACTAGCCTTTCTGGATCAGGGCTCCATCCTTATGAACTCATATAACCTTAATTTTGTTTTTAGAGGTTCAGTCTCTAAATACAAATACATTGGACTTTAATATATTAATTTTGGAGGGTCACAGAGGGAGAAAGGAGGCTGGGTGCTTGCACACCCAAAAGACAAATTCTGTTGCCATAGCTACAGAATGTTGCAGGACCAAGGGGAGTTTTGACCACCTAGGCCATGCCTGTTGGCTTCCCCAGAGCTCCATGAAGACTGGGGATTCTTTCCTCAGGGGAAGACCCTGCCATTGATTCACTTGAGCCTTGTGCTGGCAACCTGGGACTGGCCTGCTCCTCCCGAGCAGAGCCAGCAGCTAAATTCAGGGGGAAGCAAGGACAGGTCCACAAGCCTCGTCGCACTCCCTCCTGACTCAATCACACAGGGGACAGAGATGAGATTTGCAACCTGTTTTAGAGTGAGGAAGGATACACTGTGGTCAAAACTGAGAGGGTAGTGTGGGTTAGTGCTGCTACACAGGAGCTGGGTGCCCCTCTATTGGCAGAACTGGCCTGGGAAGGTTAGAGCCTGAGAGTTACAGCTTCTGCCTTAGGCAGAGAATCTCAGGGTGGCTTCTGGCAGCAGCTTTTTGATGTGAACAAAGAATGCTTGGGACTGGCCTTGCTGTTTTGCACTCCTGTCCCCGGCCAGCTGCCAGAGGTAAACCCATAAGTTCAGGGAGTTGGCAACTCCCAATACCAACTGGTGGGCTGTGAAGCCTTGACCAGGCCCTATCCCCACAGGCTCTTTGGTGTATTGGGAACATCTACTCCCTGAGAACTGCACCCTTCAAGTGGTAGAACATGGGATGAGCTCCCTGGAAGTTCCAAGACCCCACCATTCATCTGGTACATCTCAGTACTGTTGATTAACAAAGGCCAATTATGAATCCTGCTGTCACTACAGGAGCTACCTCTCTCCTGTGACCACCCATTACTAGTTGGAAGGTTAATCTGCCCAACTCATTAACATATTAGTTGACAAATGGTACAGAGCTTGGTTGGCTCTTACTACATGGCTAGAATATTGCTACTACAAACTAAAAATAACTAGCATTTGAAAAACACTAAGCCTATCAATAACCGAGGGATTTATATGAAGCCTTCTCCCTTGAAAGCACCCAGAAGCAAAGCCAAAGGACCCTACCCACAAAATCTGCAGTCCTACCCAGAAGAGGGGAAAACAAAGTCCCACCTAAATGAAAGGAAATTTTTTTAAATTTAATTTTTTATTAAATCATAACTATATGTTTATGGGGTACAGTGATGATTTGATATACAATGTGGAATGCTCAAATCAAACTGATTAACATAACCATCACTTCCCTTACTTATTAGTAAATCATAGAATAATATATAATAGGGTTTAACATCAGAATGTATTATTTTTAATAAATACCTTATTAAGGGCATACATTAGAATGCAAATTTAAAAATAAAAATATTAAAATATGAAAAATTAGTGTCCTTCATTTCTGAAATGGTTCTTTTTCTTTTTCAGTCTTAGTTGTTTTTTTTAATTGACAAAAACTATATATATTTATGGTGCCCAACATGTTGTTTTGAAATATGTATACAATGTGGAATAACGAAATCAATAAAGTGGCTCTTTTTCAAAAAAATAAAAAAGATAAATGAAAGGAAATTCAAGTAATAAGCGACATCTTCTCCAGATGAGAAGGAATCAGTATAAGAACTCTGGCAGTATGAAAAACAAAGTGTAATGACACCCCCCCTCCCCACAAAGGACCACAGTAGCTCTCTAGCAAAGAATATTAACCAAAATGAAAAGTTTGAAGTGGCAGATAAAGATTTCAAAATGGGGATTCTAAGGAAGTTTAATGAAATCCAAGAGGGAGTTGAACACCAACACGAATAATTCAGAAAAAAAAAATTCAGGATATTAAAGAAAAACTTACTGAATAGATAGATACTTTTTAAAAAATCCCAAACAGAATTTTAGTTCTTTTTTTTTTTAGAGACAGAGTTTCACTTTGTCACCCTTGGTAGAGTGCCGTGTTGTCATAGCTCACAGCAACCTCCAGCTTTTGGGCTTAGGCGATTCTCTTGCCTTAGCCTCCTAAGTAGCTGGGACTATAGGCGCCCACTACAACGCCAGTTAATTTTTGTTGCAGTTTGGCCAGGGCTGGTTTTGAACCTGCCACTCTTGGTGTATGGGGCCAGTGCCCAACTCACTGAGCCATAGGCTTTGCCTGAAAGAATTTTAGTTCTAACAATAGCAAGCGGAAGAAAGAATTTCAGAGATTGAAGACAGTTTATCAAATTAATACTGTCAGAAAAAAGAAATAACGAAAAATAATGAACAAAGCCTTCTAGAAATATGGGATAATATAAAGTGTTCAAACTTATGGGTCATATGCACTTTTAAGGGAGAGAAAGAAAAGTAAAGTGTGGAATACCCATTTAAGAGAATAATGGAGGAATCTTTCATAATCGTGAAAGATATTTAGGAATCAGGGTACAAGAGAATCAGTGAATGCCAGACAGATACTACATACATCAGCAGATGAACTTCACCATGACACATAGTTATCAGACTGTCTAAAGTCAATGTGGGCCTGGCACACTCAAGTATAGTGGTGTGCAACTATAGTCCCAGCTACTAGGGAGGCTGAGGCAGGAGAATCACTTAAGCCTAGAAGATTGATGTTGCAGGGAGATGTGATAATGTCACTGCACTCTAGCCTGGTTGACAGATCAAGACTCTGTCTCAAAAAGTAAAAAATAAATACATAAATGAATAAAGTCAATATGAAGTAAAAAATTTTACAAGCAGCAAGATAAAAGTATCTAGTGACCTATAAAGGAAAGACCATCAGACAAACAACAGATTTCTCAGCAGAAACTTTACTAGCCAAGAAAGATTAGGAACTTTTTAAAGTTTTTAATTTCTTAAAAGAAAGAATTGTCAGCCAAGAATTTTATATACTGATAAGCTAAGCTTCCTAAATGATGGGGGGAAAAAAGCCTTTCCCAGTAAAAGAATGCTAAGGGGAAGTTATCACAACTAGATTGGCCCTAGAAGAAAGGAGGATTCTAAACATGAATATGAAAAGTTGATACTTGCCATTACAAAGAAATGTGAAACTATGAAACTCACAAGCCTTATAAAACAATTGCACAAGTAAGACTACAAAACAACTAGGTAGTGCAGTGCCTGTGGCTCAGTGAGCAGGGCACCAGCCCCATATACTGAGGGTCGTGAGTTCGAACCCAGTCCCGGCCAAACAACAACTAGGTAAAAATTAACATTATGATTTAGGTGCAAAAATATATTCCACAAAAATGAAAACTAAAATTGAACAGGAATGGTAATACTTAACATTATATAAAATAGACTTTAAATCAATAACAGCAAAAAATAAAAATAAAAAAGACAAAATAGGTCATTACATAATGATAAAGAGACCAATTCAAAAAGAGTATCTAACAACTCTAAATATATATGTACCCAATACTAGAGTACCCAGATTCATTAAAAAAAAAAAAAAAAACTACTAGGCCTAAAAAAAGATATAGGAAATAATATAATAATAATGGAAGACTTCGGGCAGTGCCTGTGGCTCAAAAGAGTAGGAAACCAGCCCCATATACCGGAGGTGGCGGGTTCATGGCCAAAAACTGCAAAAAAATAAAATAAAATAATGGAAGACTTCAACAACTGATATATCATCAAGGCAGAAAATAAACTCTGGATTTAAATTGGACTCTAGCAAAAATGGACCTAAGACATTTTTAGAACCTTATAGTCAACATGTGGAGAATATGTATTCTTCTCATAAATGCATGGAAAAGTTTTCAAGATGGACCACAAAACAAGTCTCAATAATTATTTTAAAAATCAATATCATATCAAGTATCTTCTCAGACTATAGGAAAATAAATGAGAAATCAATTCCAAGATTGGAACTGATTTCTTGTTTGCTTTCTCATCTCAACACTATACAAATACATGAAAATGAAACAAATTGCCCCTGAATGATCTTTGATTCAATCATAAAAGCATAATAGAAATTTAAAATGTTTCAATACAAATTAAAACAGAGATACAACACATCAAAACCTCTGTGATATAGCAAAAGCAGTCCTAAGAGATAAGTCTACAGTGTTTAATGCTTACATCAGAGATATACAAAGATCACAAGTTAATAACCTACTCTCACATCTCAAAGTCCAAAGTCCTATAAAATCATGAACAAACCAAACCCAAAGCTAGCAGAAGAAAAAAAAAAAACAACAACAACAAAGATGAGACCAGAACTAAATAAAATTGAGACCATGAAAACATGCAAAGGATCACAAATATGAAAAGTTGGTTCTTTAAAAAGATAAACAAAATTGATATACCACTAGATATATTAATCAAGAAAAGAAGAGAAAGGATTCAAATAAACCCATTCAGAAATGGAAAAGGAGACATTACAACTGATATCACAGAAATAAAGACATTATTAACGATTAACATAAACATTTTTACTTCCACAAACTAGAAAACCTAAAGTAAATGGATAAATTCCTGGAAACAAGCAAACTCTCAAGCTTGAATTAGGAAGAAATAGAAATTGTAAACAGGCCAATAATGAGTAGTGAGATTGTGTCATTAATAATATTCTAAAAAAAAACAGCCAATGACTAAATGAGTTGATAGACAAATTCTACTTGACATGCAGAGAACTGGTGCCAATCCTGCTGAAACAGTTCCAAAAGATCAAGGTCACCTTATCTAATTCATTCTACAAGGCCAGTATCACCCCTATCTTAAAGCCAGAAAACAACAACAAAAGCTGCCAATATTCCTGATGAACCTAGAAGTAGAAGTTCTCAACAAAATAGAAGCAAACAAAATCCAACAGCACATCAAAAAAATAATACACTGCAATGATGTGTGTTTTATTTCAGGGATACAAGGATGGTTCAACATACACAAATCAGTAAAGAGGTTTACCACATAAACAGACTTAAAAACATAACCCATATGATTTTCTCAATAGATACAGAAATAGCATTCAATGAAATCCAGCATCCCTTCATAATAAAAACTCTCAACAAATTATAGGAAGAACATACCTCAAAATAACAAAAGCCAGATAAGACACATTTACAGCCAACATTGTACTGAAAGGGGAAAAGTTACAATCATTCTTCCTAAGAACTGGAACAATACAAGGATGACCACTTTCACCAATCCTATTCAACACAGTATTGAAAGTCCTAGCCAGAGCAATTAGGCAAGAGCAAAAATAAAGGGCCTCCAAATTGGAAAAAAAGAAGTCAAGTCATCTATTTGCAGATAAATGTTATTATAACTAGGAAACTCTAAAGATTCTGCCAAAAGACTCTTACATTTACAAAATTGTAAATGATAAGCATATTTAGTAATGTTTCAGGATACAAAATCAACATGGAAAAATAAGCAGCATTTCTACACACTATTAATGACCAAACTAAGAACCAAATCAAGAACTCAATCCTAGTTAAAGTATTTCCAAAAAAGTTAAATACCTAGGAATGCATTTAATAAATGAAGTAAAAAATCTCTAGGAGAAAAATTAGAAAAAATTTATGACCAAAAACATTGATGGCACAAACAAATAGGAAAATATTTCATGCTCAGTTTGGGAGAATCAATATTGTTACAATGGCCATACCATACCATACCAAAGCAATCTACAGATTCAATTCCTTTCAGAATACCAAAGGCATTTTTCACAGAATCAGAAAAAAATTCTAAAATTCAAATGGACGATAAAACGCAAATAGCCAAATGATCCAAAGGCAAAAGAACAAAGCTAGAAACATCACATTATAAGACTTCAAATTATACTATAAGACATCAAATCATCGGCTCAGCGCCTGTGGCTCAATGGGCTAAGGCGTCAGCCGCATACATCTGAGCTGGCAGGTTCGAATCCAGCCCAGGCCCGCCAAACGACAATGACATCTGCAACTAAAAAAATGGCCAGGCGTTGTGGCGGGCGCCTGTAGTCCCAGCTACTTGGGAGGTGGAGGCAAGAGACTTGCTTGAGCCCAGGAATTGGAGGTTGCTGTGAGCTGTGATGCTGTGGCACTCTATCCAGGGTGACAGCTTGAGGCTCTGTCTCAAAAAAAAAAAAAAAAAAGACATCAAATCATAACCAAAACAGCACGCTGCCATTATAAAGTAGACACATAGATCAATGGAAAAGAACAGAGAAACTAGAAATAATGCCATATTCTTAGAATCAACTGATCTTTTACAAAACAGACAAGAAGATACACTGAAGAAAAGACACTATTGAAATTGGTTCTGAAAAAATTGGATAGCCATATGCACAAGAATAAAACTAGATCCCTATCACTCACTATATACAAAAATCAATGCAAGATGCATTAATTTTTAAATGTAAGGCCTGAAACCATAAAAATGCTCACAAAAACCTTAAACTCTTCTGGACATTTGTAGAGACAATTAATTTTGACTAAGAACTTAAAAGCACAGACAATAAAAAGACAGACAAAAGGGACTTAATTAAACTCAAAAGCTTCTGCATAGTAAAACAAACAATAAACAGGGTAGGTAGACAACCTACAGAATGGGAGAAAATATCCGCAAGCTATGCATCCAACAAATGACTAATATTCAGAATCTATAAGGAATTTAAACACTTCTATAGAGAAAAAAACAATCCCATTAAAATTTTGACAGATGACATAACAGGTAATTTTCAAAAGAATACATATAAACTACTAACAAATACATGAACATCACTAACTATCAACAGAAATGCAAATTAATGAAATTCATCCACTGAAATACCATCAGATGACATAACAGATAATTTTCAAAAGAATACACATAAACTACTAACAAATACATCAACATCACTAATTATCACAGAAATGCAAATCAATGAAATTCATCTACTGAAATACCATCTTACTCCAGTCCAAATGGCCATTAATAAAAAGTCAAAAAACAGTAGACATTGGTGAGAATGTAGACAACAAAGTAACAGATGTATTTTGTTGGTGAGAAGGCAAATTAGTACAACTATTATGGAAAACAGTAGGAAGATTTTACAAGAACTCAAAATAGATCTACCATTCAATCCAGCACTCCCATTATTGGGTATGTACTCAAAAGAATAGGAATCATTAAGTCAAAAAGATACCTGCACTCATATGTTTACCACAGCACTCTTCACAATAGCAAAGGTATGAAATCAACTTAAATTTTTGTTAATAGATGACTGGATAAAGAAAATCAGCAATGTATTAATATCTATCAAATACTGCTCGAACATAAAAAGAATGAAATCGTTTATTTTTCAGCAACATGTATGGAAATGAAGGTTATTATGCTAAAAGAAGTAACTCAGAAGCAGATAATTAAATATTGCTGTTCTCACTAAAAAGTGGAAGCTAAAAAAAAAAAAAGGTGGAAGCTAAATAACGATTACACATTAATGTAGGGAGTGTGATAATAAACATTGGAGATTTGGAAGGACAAGAAATAGGAGAACGGGAACACAGTATGGAATAAGAAACTACCAACAGGCATTATGTACATTAATTAGGTGAGTATTTCACAAAAAGTCCAGACATTACCACAATGCAATATATCCATGTAACAAATATGCACATGTATCTCATAAATTTATAACAATATTTATTAAAAGAGATTAGATAAAACATTTTCAAAATTTGCATTCCTAGTTCCATTTTCCCTTCCTCAAATCTGAAAAAATGCATTGAACCATTCAATTCAGACAAGAATAAAGAATATGACTAAGGTTTTCAGAATGATATATTTTACCTTAAGACAAAATGATCATTCTCTTCATCCTATCAAATATGAGAGCTATAAAACACTTATTATACCAGGTTAAAGTACACAATTCACCTACAAAACACAATTTGTCAAGAAACAGTAAGTGGCTTTATGAAATTCATATGGAAGTCAAATGTAGTCATGTGGGTCAGTATTAAAATAACAGCCATATAAAGTAGCAAATTAATGTTAAATTTATTAAGGTGCAAACAAAAGATTTTAAAAATTAAAGAAACAGTCTTGGCGTCTGTAGCTCAGCAGCTAAGGTGCCAGCCATATACACTGGAGCTAGTGGGTTAGAATCTAGCCTGGGCCTGCCAAACAACAATGACAACTACAACCAAAAAATAGCCAGGCATTGTAGTGGGTGCCTGTAGTCCCAGCTACTTGGGAGGCTGAAGCAAGAGAATTGTTTAAGCCCAAGAGTTTGAGGGTGCTGAGAGCTGTGACGTCACAGCACTCTACCCAGGGCAACATAACTCTGTCTCAAAAAAAAAAAGAATTAAAGAAACAATGGAGCAATAAATTGAATAGCAACATCAGCAAGATGATGGACTAGGACTTCTCAAACTTTGTCCATTTCCCCCATAAAAATAATTTAACAACTATCCATCAATATAAACCATTCTGGTAGAACTCTGGAACACAATGAAGAGCGGCAGCCACCCAAATGGAGATAAAAATCTGTGGATGGTTGCATAAGAAAGTGTAGGAAGTATTTTACCTATGTCACCCAATTCCAGGACCATTCAGTGCCAAGAGGAATTCATGAATTCCTTGCGTAGGGGGAAAGGAGAGCAAGAGGACTTCAGAAGCCTTTTCCACTGAGAATACCAGTACTGCTCACCACTCTCCCATAGGGACAGCTGTAGCTTTTGCTACAGAACTCCCATAGTCTTTTCCAACTGCTCTTTACTGACACTTATCCCTGATACAGAATTCCCTAAAGTTCACAGCACCACAGCTCCCAGAGAAGATACCGTTGTTGCTCTGCTGGCTAAGATTTAGGCCACCAACAATCCATACTTGGGACTACAGCACATGTCCCAAACTCTGGCATGATTCCCACTCCTCAGACACTAGAACAGCCATTCTAAACCCCAGTGCCAAAAGGAATGTGCCTTTTACCTTGACTTCCTCCTGTAGGAGAAAAGAAAATGAGGAGGACCCAAGCAGCCCTCACCACCAAAACCCCAGAAATCCTCTTTACTATTAAGGATATGGTAGCTCTGGATATTTAGAACCCTTGCTATCTTTTCTTTTCCTTTCTTTTTTTTTTTTTTTTTTGTAGAGACAGAGTTTCACTTTATTGCCCTTGGTAGAGTTCTGTGGCATCACAGCTCAGAGCAACCTCCAACTCCTGGGCTCAGGCAATTTCTTGCCTCAGCCTCACGAGCAGATGGGACCACAGGCGCCGCCACAACGCCCGGCTAGGGCCAGGTTTGAACCTACCACCATCGGTATATGGGGCTGGCGCCCTGCCCACTGAGCCTCAGGTGCCGCCCCCTCACTATTTTTCCCAATGATGATTTCAGCTGACAGAGCTGCCCAGTGGCCCTGTGCCTATACTGTCTCCCTACCCAGCTCATACCTTGTACTCATCAATAGGTGAAAGTACACTAAATCTAGTTTAGAAAGTCTGAAAGAATTGACTTTTTCTTTAAATACACAGATATCAACATAAACCTATAAGAAATACAAAAATAAAGGAAACATGACATCATTAAAGGTACATAATAATCTTTCACTACTGACCCTAAAGAAATGGAGGCCTACAAATTTCCTGAAGAAGAATTCAAAAATTATTGTTTTAATGCATCTCAGTGAGCTACAAATAACAGAAGAAGGTATGGATAAAATTAGAAGAAGAATATATGAATAAAATTAGAAATTCAACAAACGGATATAAATTATAAAATAGAACCAAACAGAAATTCAAGAGAGGAAGAATACAATGAATGAAGTAAGAATACAACAGTAGACTCAATAAAATAGGGAATCTGTGAACTTGAAGATATGGAAATAACTGAAGTGTCTGTTGACAGATGAATGGAAAAAGAAGTTATATTATTCAGCCTTAAAATAGAAAACCTTGCATATATAACAATGTGGATGAATCTAGATGACATTACATGACATGAAACAGAGAAAATAAAATATTCCATGATATCACCTATACATTTATATGGAATACAAAAAAAAAATGAACACATAGAAATAAGGAGTAGAAATTTGGTTACCAAGAATGTGTGTTGGGGTGTGAATGGGTAGATGCAGATGAAATTGCATAAAATGCAAGTTATCTTAGAGATGAATATCTAGAAATCTAATATGCAGCATAAGGACTTAATAATATTTTGTATACCAAAAATTTGATGAAAGAGTAGATTTCAGATGCACTCACCACACACACATACATAGGAAACTGTATGAGGTGACAGATACGTTAACTTCCTTGACCATAGTAATCATTTTATTTTGTTTATGTATATCAAAAATGTTATAACCTTAAATATATACAATACAAATAAGGAAAAAACAATCCCACTCTCAGTATGAGAAGTTCTATAAAACAAAGTTAGAACTGGCATAGTCTTGACAGTATATTCTGGGAACTTAAAAAATGAGAATTCAAAAGAATCAAGTTATTTCTCCAAAAAGACACAAAATTGCATAAGATTTTAACATTGATTACACTTTTCAGTAATGATGAGACCAAATATTTATTATTATGTAGGAGGCAGTTAAATAGGTACTTTACATTTAGTTTTAAGCAATGATCTGAAGAGTTAAGTACAGTTCTAAATCCCAATGTGTATTTTAGGGAAAAGAAACTGAGAATTTATTCATCATTACACAGATTGTGAAGTAAGAGACAGGGTTTGAACTCAAACACTCTGTACATAAAATTTTGACTGTGTGTATATATATTGCTTATAGTTTCCTCTTCTCAACTCTTTGATGAACCTCAACCTGGGGTATTCCAGATAACAAACTCACAGTCAAATTCCTTACTTAATGTTTGGTTGATGGCATTTCCTCTGGACCATCATAGATAACATGGAGGT
>CAUYRH010128863.1:0-12938 GCA_963574655.1 Perodicticus potto
CTGTAGTCCCAGCTACTTGGGAGGCGGAGGCAGGAGACTCGCTTGAGCCCAGGAATTGGAGGTTGCTATGATCTGTGATGCCACGGCACTCTATCCAGGGTGACAGCTTGAGACTCTGTCTCAAAAAAAAAAAAAAAAAAATTAGGGTAGTATGGGCGGCACCTGTGGCTCAAAGGAGTGGAGCACCGGCCCCATATGACAGAGGTGGTGGGTTCAAACCCAGCCCCAGCCAAAAACTGCAAAAAAAAAATTAGGGTATTTTTATGAAGCTTTGAGATTTATTTGTATATATTATGTATAAGTCCTGTGTAATATATGCATATACATATACATATATATACACACACACACACATATGATTTGCCAATACCCTTTCCTAGTCTGTGGTTTGTTTTTCATTTACTTAACAGTGTCTTTCAAAGAGAAGTTCTGAATTTTGATGGCATTCTGTTTATCAATTTCTTCTTTTATGGATCAGGCTTTTGTGTCCTATTTAAGAAATCTTTATTGCTGGGTGCAGTGGCTCAAACCTATAATCCCAGCACTTTGGAGGCTGAGCTGAGTGGATTGCCTGAGCTCACAGGTTCGAGACCAGCCTCAGCCAGAGCGAGACCTCATCTGTTAAAAAAAAATAGCAGGGCATTGTGGCCAGCGCCTATCATCCCAGCTACTTGGGAGGCTGAGGCAAGAGAATCGCTTAAGCCCAAGAGTTTGAGGTTGCTGTGAGCTGTGACGCCATGGCACTCTACCGAGGACAAAGCGAGACTCTGTCTCAAAAAAAAAAAAAAGAAATCTTTACTTAAGTTAAAGTTGCAAATGTTTTCACCTGTGGTTTTTTCTAGAAGTTTTGTACTTTGCGGTTTATCGATTTTGAGTAATTTTTGTATATGGTATGAGGTATAGGTTGAATCTCTCTCTCTCTCTCCCCCCCTCGTGTGCTTGCACACACACTCATATGGAGAGCTGTTTGTTTTAACATTGTTTGTTGATATTAGTATCCTTCTCCACTGACTTGCCTTTGAACCTTTGCCAAGAGTCAGTTGTGCATAGAGTATGGACCTATTTCTGGACTTTACATTGATCCTTTTGTCCTTCTTTTCACTAATACCCACTGTCTTAATCTCTGTTGCTTTGGCCTAAGTCTTAAAATCAGATAGTGTAATCTCTCCAATTTTTTTCTTTTTCAAAATTATTTTGGCTTTTCTGGAATCAGCTTGTCAATTTCCATTTAGAAGTATGATGGAATTTTGATTGGGAGTCAGTTTGATGGGGAGTGATTGGGCTTTCGGGGATGCGTCCATGGGAGGAAACACATTTTTAATCTGAACAACTGGCATTTTGAGACCAATACAGCATTTAAAAAATTTTCCACAGCTTTGCTCCCAAGTTTATTGAAAACCCATCTGTGCAAAATGGTGTTATTTGATGCCAAAGGATACAGGGAAAAATAAAATGTTCTAATTCTGGTCTTTATTTCCTATGATTTCACCCTTTTTTTCATCTCCTCCCATAGAAGGAAGGAGAGTAAAGACAGTCTTTCACCCCTGGGAAAAGACCACAGATACTTGGGAGGGTTTGCACTTCCTTGAATGAGAAAGGACCTTTTTCCTGTTTCTCCTTCCCTGGCTTGGCCGGCTTCAGGCTCATCCACCAAGCCTCAGGCAGGAGGCACAAATCAAATTCCTGTAGGGTCTGGAAGTTCCTGGACATAGGAAAGTAGCTCAGTGACTGGGCTTTCTTGTCACTGGTGGGAAAGAGCTGTGGATGCTGAGGGAAACCAGTGCAAGGATGGCTCTGGGGAGCTGACAAGCAAAGCCACGAATCTGAAATTTTGTGAAACCTCCCAATTTTCAAATGCCAAACGAAACACATCTGTGGGCCAGATTTAGTCCATCAGCCACCAGTGTGAAGCCTCTGGCGGGCCAGCTCTTTTATTTGCTTTTAGGGTCAGCTCTTCATCAGCTCCCTAAAGGGTTTATTTCAGCCACTGCTCAGGATATGCCAGGATGTGCCCAGTGCCCAGGTGTGTGTGCAGGGGGATCCTTGCCACCAGCAGCTCCTGCTCCAACGTAGGGCTTAGACGTGGCAGAGAGAGGCATCCCAGTGCCACCACCTGCTTTTCCCTGGATCTGCCCATGCCCCAAATCCTCACTGTCACTTATTTCAGGCCCCCCAAGAAAAGCATGGCCAATTATACTTGGAAGAATCACAGAAGACTTCGCCGAGGAGAGACACAAGAGCTAATTCCTGGATGTAGAGTAGAAATTCGCCAGCCCAATGTGCTGTCTTAGACTAGATCAGTCTTAGTCAAACTGCTGGTTACTACCTGTTAGTGGAATAGAAAATCAATGTAATGGCCCTTACTCAGGATTAAATGGAAATAAAATAGGATAGCATGTACATACGTATTAATCGGAAAGTATTTTTGGCTTTGTAAGGCTTTTTTTCAGTTTCTGACACACATATATGCATAGTTTCACTCTGTGCCCTGGGTAGAGTATCGTGGTGTCAAGGCTCACAGCAACCTCAAACTTTGGGGCTCACGCACTGCCCTTCCCTCAGCCTCCTGAGTAACTGGGACTACAGGCTCCAGCGACAATGCCTAGCTAATTTTTCTATTTTTAGCAGAGACAGGCTCTTGCTCTTGCTCAGGCTGGTCTCAAACTCCTAAGCTTAGGTCATCCACCTGCCTTGGCCTTGCAGGGTGCTAGGTAAGGTTATAGGTGCGAGCCACAGCTCCCAGCCTTAAAAGAAATTTGTGGTTGAGAGCGGTGCCTGTGGCTCAAAGGAGTAGGGCACCAGCCCCATATGCCAGAGGTGGTGGGTTCAAACCCAGCCCCGGCCAAAAACTGCAAAAAAAAAGAAAGAAAAGAAAAGACCTGGGCAGTGCCTGTGGCTCAGTGGGCAGGGTGCTGGCCCCGTATACTGAGGCTGGCGGGTTCAAACGCAGTCCCAGCCAAACTGCAACAAAAAAGCCAAGCGTTGTGGTGGGCACCTGTAGTCCCAGCTACTCCGGAGGCAGAGGCAAGAGAATAGCCTAAGCCCCGGAGTTGGAGTTTGCTGTGAGCTGTGTGACGCCACAGCAGTCTACAGAGGGTGATAAAGTGAAACTTTATCTCTACAAAAAAAAGAAAGAAAGAAAGAAAGAAATTTGTGGTTGAAAACTATATTAAAACACAGTGTGGAAAGATTTTCATTTTTGAGGATATTAACTGAATATTTATTAAGGATAAGCCTATGTTATTTCTAAGATCCTTTCTTTTCTTTTTTTTTTTTGAGACAGAGTCTCACTATGGCACCCTGGGAAGAGTGCTGTGGCATCACAGCTCACAACAACCTCTAACTCCTGGACTACTAGCTCTGGCTATTTTTTTGTTGCAGTTGTTGTTGTTGTTTAGCAGGCCTGGGCTGGGTTCGAACTTACCTACCTTGGTGTATGTGCCTGGCGCCCTTACCTACTGAGCTATGGGCGCCACCTATTTCTTTTGATTTTATTTCCTTCATTGATAAAATAGGTGGATTGTTCTACATAGGTAGTGTTCAAGCCTTAGTTCTACAGAGGTGCTTTAGATAATCCCCAAAGACTTATATAAATAACTTAATTTCCCTACTCCTGTGACTTTAGCACTTGAAAAGTGCCTAGCAACATAGTAGGTCTGCAGTTTTAGTTTCTAGCTTCAGAATGCCATTAATATTTTATGTGAAATTAGGCATATTTGAATTAGCTGATAAAAATTATTACTGAAGTCTCACTTTAGGCACAAAGTTTAAAATATTGCAAATCCTAGGAAATTAAAAATTTATCAAGAATCATAAGATTCCAGAGCCAAGTGGAATTCTCATCTGGGTTCACTCTTGGTGCATGGCAGTGCCTCCTGCACTGTGCCGGGCTAGTTTAGTTTTGCATTACGTGTGATTTTAGGAATGCAGCCTTTGCATAAAATGTGGCTGCTTCATAACTTTTTTTAAAAACTCTATTCTGAGAGCTGCTACCAACCAGGCATTGCGCTGGGTGCTAGCTGTGAGCAAGAGAGACACTCAGTTTCTGTATTCCCAGAACTCATATTGCACTGCAGTGCATGCCACATTAATTATGAATTAATTCATGCATAATTGCAGGTCTTTGGTCTTGAACTCCTGGTTGAAACTGATCCTCGTACTTCAGCCTCCCAGGGTGCTAGGGTTACAGGTGTAAACCAGGATTTGTGTCTTTGGGAAGACCCTGTTCTTCAGGTTTTGCCTGGATCTGTCTGTATACTGTGCAGTCAGGTCATTGATTTGGAAGTGATCTATTTGACGAATGTGAATTCCATGAGACTGATCTTCCTTGTTCCTGATTCCAAACTTATGTGTTCATGGAACTAAGATTGTGCTCTCGTTTTTATTGGGGTTTTTGTTTGTGCATTTGCAGCCAGTTAAAACATCTGAACCTTTCCTCCTGAGCTACGTGTATGCCAGCTTAAAAACATTCTATACATTTATGATTGATTTTTTAAAACTTGATAATAATACATTTGTCCCAAGACAAATTCAGGCTTGTCAGTATCTTTCTATTCATCTACTGAAGTTATTTTGATTCTTGATACGTCAGTCACTATATCACTGTCCCAGCTTTGAGGAGGCAGCAAATTAAAAAGTCTGCCTTCTATCTTTCTCCCTAGCTTGCTGATTAGAGGACTGAAAGTCCCATCTGTAAGATTATTTTTATGTCATAGTTTTGAAGGATTTTGCTTGGGAAATTTACATGACCTTCAAACTTTTAAAAATTTCTTTGGTCTGGGTGGCGCCTATGGCTCAGTGGGTAGGGTGGCAGGTTCAAACCCAGCCCCGGCCAGCTAAAAACAGCAATGACAACTGCGACAATAACAACAACAACAAAAAGCCAGGCGTTGTGGGGGCACCTGTAGTCCCAACTACTCGGGAGGCTGAGGCAAGAGAATCACCTAAGCCCAGGGGTTGGAGGTTGCTGTGAGCTGTGACGCCACAGCACTCTACTGACAGCAACAGTAGAGAAAAAAAAATTTCTTTGGTCTTATTGCCACCCAATACAGCTGAACTACATCAAAGAAGGAAAAATGTGCTTTTGATGCCTGGAGTCAGCTGCCTGAAAACATTACTGATCATCTTCTAGGCAGGTTTAGGATTAATAACGAAAACTTAAGTTTATTAATATCAGAAGTTATTTTATAATTTATCATATGCAATTGAAGCTTCTTAAACTCACTCTTTATTGTCCAGGAAACAGCAACAAAGATAGTATCGTGGACCACAGGTCAGTTTGTTTTCTTCAGTTTGAATATCAGTTTAAATATTTATGGATTTGATCTTGGAGTTAAAATAAGGTTACAAGTATTTTTTGGCAATCTTAAAATTTTTGGAGAACAGGCATTAGTGGGAAATAATGTGATTAAGGAGTTCATTTCCTCTATTTAGAGAGACGGGAAAAACTCAAAAATTTATGTCCCTGGGCTATAACTTCCACGCAAAGGAATCTTAACACCTTGCCGGCTGGTCACGAGTTACCCAGTAACATGAATAGTTTCTGCATTCCTATGGCTGGTCATCCGTGTGTTAGGATGTTAGAGGCACTAAGTGATTCTATGTTATAAGCAGAGATGAGGTGGGGAGAAAGAATAAAATAGCCTGAATTTGGGACAACTGGGAATTGAGACTGGGAGAAATGAATTGTTAATTATATTAACATAATCTTGTGCAGAAACTGTCTGTGTTACCAGGTTATTCGTGACCAGCCAGCAGTGTGTTAATGTCACTATGCTGATAGCCTGTGAAGAAGCAGTATTATCATGAAGGATGAGAATTTACATCAATTATCTGTGTGTTCTGGTAAACTGACATGGCACTTTGGAATTTTGTCTGTCAACAAGTACCCTGTACTTTTGACCCCAAAAGGTAGTTTTTAAGTACATGTAATTTTTGCCATCTGCCATGGAATTTGTAATGTAGATATATTAGAAGCAGGGCCACGTTATGACTACAGTGGGCTGGAGGCACACTTGCCTTTGTGGCAAAAAAAAGAATGTAGAAAAGTAGAAAGAATAAAATTGCAAATTCTGTCATTCCCAAGTAAGCCTCATTAACATTAAGTGAACATAGTTTTAGACATCTCTCGAAGCATGTTTGCAGACAGGGAAGTGATGGTCGGAGGACAGATGGATGCACACAAAAGTAGGTAGATTCCCTTTGTACCTTTTATCTCATCTGAAGCATAAATACTGGAATTAGCATTTACCCATTTTGTAATTTCAGACAGTCTATAATGATCATGAAATATCACCTTTTCTCCTCTTTTGTCTAATCCCCCTTTCCACTCCTATAGCAATGTAAAAACTTACCTCTTTTTCAACACCCAGTGGTTTTAAGGCTTAATAATATGTTATGTGTTATTTCTCATTCATTCATTCAGATTCTCATGACTTTATTGTGTTATATTAATAATAATACGTGGGCACTGACTTAAGCCTTATACAGATATTCACATAATAAATACACATATACCCCTTAATTCTTATTTTTTTTTTTTTTTTGAGACAGAGCCTCAAGCTATCACCCTGGGTTGAGTGCCATTGCATCACAGTTCACAGCAACCTCCAATTCCTAGGCTCAAGCGAGTCTCTTGCCTCCGCCTCCCAAGTAGCTGGGACTACAGGCGCCCGCCACAATGCCCAGCCATTTTTTGGTTGCAGCCGTCATTGTTGTTTGGCGGGTCTGGGCTGGATTCGAACCTGCCAGCTCAGGTTGTACGTGGCTGGTGCCTTAGCCTGTTGAGCCACAGGCGCCAAGGCCAATTTTTTTTTTTTTTTTGTAGAGACAGAGTCTCACTTTATCACCCTCTGTAGAGTGCTGTGCCGTCACACAGCTCACAGCAACCTTCAACTCCTGGGCTTAGGCGATTCTCTTGCCTCAGCCTCCCAAGTAGCTGGGAGTATATAGCCACAACGCCCGGCTATATGGTTCTTATTTTAAAATAAAAATAAATACTACTGTATCTAAAATAAAAAATAAATACTACTGTATTTTATTCTTTTAACCGTTTTGGGAATACTTATTATAAGGAATCCAAGGAATACAAAACAGTTAAAAGAATAAAACCAAAAATTCTATCATTCTGAAATAACCCTCATTAACACTAAGTGAATATAGTGTTAGGCGTCTCTCTAAATATGTTTGCAGATGGTGGGATGGATGGATAGATGGATGGATGGAGAGACAGACATGATTTCATAAAAGTAAGGTCATATGCTATATACTAAGTTTTAAATTAAAAACCCATTATACTTAATTTTACTTAAATTTAACTGGAGAAAAAGAAGCTGAGAATTAAGGAATTACTGTACTTTGAATAAACATTTTTTTCAGAGTAAGAATTTTTTTTTCCTTTCAGGTTAAGAAAAGAGATGATGATGAACTCATTGGTTTTCATTTTGTGTTTTGTTTTTTTTTTCCATTTATCAGTTTCTGTGGTAGACCTTGTTTTTGTTCTCCTGATTCTCTTCACCTGTGGGACAGGGGCAGATTGCCTCATCCCCTTCAAGTTGCTGAGTTGCTTTAGCCACACGAGGTAAGCAGAGATGACAGTATCGCTGAAGGCAGATGCATTCAGTTGCCAGTCTGCAGACTCACTGTTCCTTCTCTGGCTGTGGGGAGCATGGGCGCCTGTGTTAATGGTCAGGGGCACGAGATCAGAGCAGCAGGCTGTGCAGGGTCAGCGCACGGAGGTCACAGCTCTGAACAGCCGTGTGGGCTGCATGCGGGAAACGTGATGAAAGGTGGGCTCTCCATCAGCCAGGTCACTGAGACTCAGGACTGATTTTTAACCACAGATAGCTTAGCTTATCCTGACACCAGAAGTATTTCCATACTTCTTCCCCAAGCTCTTTGGATGGGCTTAATAAATGAGGTCATAAGTATTCTTTCTCTGTTTCCTTTCTACCTTCCTAGATTTTGGTTAGGCACCTGGTTATTTCCATACAGTCAAGATATATAATATTTACATTCTATTCTGTAATCTAGCCTTGATTATGATTAGTTATATTTTTCATATAGTTAAGCTATGTAACATTCAGTTGCTTAAAATTAGTTTTATATGAATCATTATTTCTTTTGAATGACTCCAGTGTCCAATACTGGTTTTTTTCCTGTGCCTTTCATTCTACTGAAAGGAGCATATATACCAAGGAGCTTATCGAGAGGCATAGGAGAGCTGCTGAGAGAGAAGCTTTTCACTCCATAGGGGAGGAATAGTTTATCATGTGCATTGCCGACACAAGGTGATAGGAAAAGCAAATTGATTTTTTAGTGGTTGTATTACTGATTTTAAATTCTCTATATAAACAGTGCATCCTTTATTGCCTGCATCTAAAGTAAACTATTTTCACCTTCCTGCCCCCCCTTATTGATATACTGCTGCTGATAGCTCTATTTTATGCATTGCACTGACTACATTGTCAAGAGTTTTAAAGGAGGGCTCATGAATAATAGATCTTTGAGGGTTTTTTATGTTCAAGAATGTCTCACTTTGGGGGGCTGAGGCAAGAGGATCACTTGAGGCTGGGAGTTTGAGATCAGCCTGGGCAACACGGTTAGACTCCATCTCTACAAAACATAAAAGAATTAGTCAGGCTTAATGATGCACCTATAGCCCCAGCTACACAGGAGACTAGAGAGGGAGGGATCACTGGAGCCCAGAGTTTGAGGCTGCAGTGAGCTATGATTATACCACTGCACTCCAGCCTGAGCAACAGAGTGAGACCCTGTCCCTTAAAAAGAAAAATCTAGTGATTATCCATGTATTTGAATATTATCTTGGCTAGGAATAGTATTTATACACTATATTTTATTCCCCCTTTGAATTTTGGAGGAATTGCTTCTTTATTTTTTGCAGACATTTAAGGTATGAAAATTTTGACTGGCTTTCCCCTCCTTATAAGGAACTTGCTTTTTCTGCTTGAAGAATTATTATTTAAAACTGCAGTTCACTTATTTAAACAGGGTATATCTCACAGTTGATTGCTCCATATTCATTTTCCGTAAAAACAGAATATACTGTTTGACTTAAAGGTTCTGTTGCTTACTCACCTTGGAGAAATTTTCTTGTGTTAGATCTGTGAATACTTTGGGCTGGGTCTTCTACTAAAGGGGTGATTATTAACCTTTTAATAGATTGTAATTTTTTCTCCTTTTTATCATTTTTCTCTGTAAGTTCTGCCTTTTTTTTTTTTGCAGTTTTTGGCTGGGGCTGGGTTTGAACCTACCACCTCCGGTATATGGGGCAGGCACCCTACTCCTTTGAGCCACAGGCACCACCCAGTTCTGCCTTTTATCTCTAATTACCTCAAGCCTTTCTAGAATATAAATAATTCTGAGTCATGTTAATTTTATTCCTGGGTGTTTCTAATTTATTTCTCACTTAATTTCATTATCATGCTGTTTTGGTCCTCAATTTATCATTTTGTTAGGGAAGGCTTATTTTTTAATCAGATTTTGTTAGATTATCTCATTGTTAAGTTCTAGTTTTACTATATTCCTGTTACTACTATTTTCTTACTAAGTAGTTCTATGATGCAAACTATTTTCTTTTATTCCTTGGAGGTTGTGGATTTTTGGTTTTGGACATTTTTCTTCCACATAATGCTCCCTTTCTAAACCATACATTACTACAGTATGTTACTCAACAAGCATGTCTTTTCATTCCACCTTGATTATGCTGGGGCAGTTGTGTTCAGCTGTTGGTGCTCTGATCCACTGGGATGGTTTCTCCCTGACACCCTCTGACCCCTGTGTGTTCCCTGGCGGACCAGGCATTTCTCGCTCTGTCCACTTGTCTTCAGCCTGTAGGGATGTGTAAGCAGAGGGTCAGGCAGGGGCGTGAGCTCAGCTGAGCTGTTCATGTGTAAGCCACGCAGTAAGGCCTGTGCTCCGCGGTCTCCCCTGAGACCTTGCACGATGTCTTCTCGTTCTTCCAGGGACAGGCAGTGCTCCTCATCTACATTCCCGATCTCCTCATCCCTTTGTACCGTGTCCCTGCTGAAATAAGAAGAGAAAATACAATAAGAAAACCCACTCCATTGGTCCTGTTCAGATTTGAGGATAATACCACTCTTTGAATTGAGTTTTGTTGAATAATTGATACAGCTTCAGGGAGGTAGGAATTGGCAGGTGGTTCTGCCATCTCTTTGGATGGGCTTCTTATTTATTACCTTAGGTGCTGGGAGATGGAGACTCTGGGATCAGTCTTACTCTGTGATATTTATCCAGAAGCCATCTTTGGGTTTATCTGGCTTTCTTTTTCAAATTAAACATAGATGTAGGGCCAAGTGCGGTGGCTCACACCTGTAATCCTAGCACTCTGGGAGGCCAGGAGGGTAGATTGTTTGAGCTCATGAGTTCAAGACCAGCCTGAACAAAAGGGAGACCCTATCTCTACTAAAATAGAAAAAATGAGGCAAGAGGATCACTTGAGCCCAAGAATTGGAGGTTGTTGTGAGCTATGATGCCACAGCACTCTACCCAGAGCAACAGCTTGAGACTCTGTCTCAAAAAAAAAAATTAAAAAATAAATAAACATAGATGTGGGAGGGAGGAGTTTATATAGCCCAGTTCAGTAGGGAAAAGGCTAACAGCCTCCCACTAAACTTGGCACTATTTTACTATTATGGAGTCATCCCTCTTTTTAATTTTCTATTCATTCCCAGATTATGCAATGAAATTTCTTTCATTTTGAATGGAAAGTCAACTAAACGTAGGCACACTTGGTAGCACTAGCTATCAAGTAGGGATAAGACCTAAATGAATATGCAGTTGTTGTAAGGAATCATTGCTTTTAATTCATGTATTTATCCAACAAATATGTAGTGAGTGCCCAGAATAGTGTACTATTCTGGTTGCAGGGAATACATTACTGAGCAAAATGGACAAAGCTCCCCTTCCTGAGAGGAGTTTATAAGCAGGCTTTAGTGTATGGGGGTAGGGGGCAGACAGCAGCAATAAATAGAGCACAACTATAAAGTTGATGTTATAAGATGATGAATGGACAAAGGGAATCACAGAGTGGAACAGGAGCTGCAATTACGGTGAATAGGGCAGTCAGGGTGGCTGCATTGATAAGTCACATTTGATGAAGGGAGTGAGTGGAATAGAGTACCAGGGAAAGGAAGCAGCTAGTTCAGGGTGCTCTGGCTCACAGCTGGCTCGTGTATTTAAGGAATAGGATGAATGACAGATTGATGGAGCTGTGTCTGGTCCTTGCAAAAGTGTAAGAGAAATGAAAATGGCCTAGCAAGCTATAACATGAATTTCTAAAAATGTACTGTACAAATATTCATTTCATTATTCTTTTTCCTATGGAAGGATAAATTTCCATGTTTGATCTTTAAAAGGCAGAAACAAATAAGCAAAAACCATTACTAAAAGCCTAAGAGGCTTGTTTCTATTTTAGACAACATGTAGGGAAAATAACGTAATAATAAATTATTTGATTTAATGCAAATCAAAAATCATAAGAGCTGTTGAAAATAACAGAATTGCTTCTAAAAAAGATAACATACTCGATCTAAATAAGGCCTTGGAAGTCGTCTGGTTTTAACTTTTACAAATGAGAGAATAATCTCAGAGAGGCTAAATGACTTATCTCAAACTGCACAGCTAGCTGGTGGCAGATTCAAATTTAGATCGTACCCAGGCCTGCTAATTTTTAGCCCAGAACTGTGTCTACCCTACCTCCTGCCTTTTAGTTCAGTGAGAACTCAATTGCTGCTGTCAGTTAAGTCTGTGACCCACACAGACTTAATAGTCAAATCGAGCCTTGCACTGCAATAAGTAGGATTTATTTGTATTTTGCAATGTGGCCTTGTTCTTTGGAGTAGGCTGCAATGTCATCCTCCTGGAAATTGGCTTTAGAAAGACCAAGCTGTTGATTTCTCCACCTCTCTCTGAGGACCAGACTGTTCTCCTTGGTTATATTATCAGAACAAGGGGTTCTAATTAGTTTTCTTTTTTAGGTGCTTTTCTTTCCTTTACAAGCAGCCAGTCCCTCAGCCAAAGTGATTTTTCTGCAGAGCCATTGCACTCAGGGACCAGCCCTGGGAGGTGGCCAGCCAGATTAGCTCTCCCAGCCTGGAGCATCCCTTCCACCCAACCCATGCCAGCAATGGAGAAACTGGGATGCCAGGAGCCCAAGGAGTATCCTGACACAGCTGGGTGTACAGCATGGTTTGACTTTCTCTGTCTACCTCCCTTCCTTCCTTCCTTCTCTCTCACTCCCCTTATCAATTTATGGCATGCATCATTGGCCAATGCAAAGATTCTTTCTTTCTTTTTTTTTTGAGACAGAGTCTTACTTTATCGCCCGCAGTAGAGTACTCTGGTGTCACAGCTCACAGCAACCTCCAATTCCTGGGCTTAGGCGATTCTCTTGCCTCAGCCTCCCAAGTAGCTGGGACTACAGGCACCGGCCAGAATGCCTGACTATTTTTTTGTTGGAGTTTGGCCAGAGTCGGGTTCGAACCCGCCACCCTCGGTATATGGGGCCGGCAACCTACCCACTGAGTCACAGGTACCACCCAAAAGATTCTTTGTTTTTCACTCATTTATTCACTTTCGTGCCCACTCCCGTTTCCCTCCCTCCCATAGATAACTGCTGTGTCTGATACACATTTCTTTTTCTGTGTGCATTTTTGTAAGTGGTATTTTGAACATCTATATATTTTTTTTAAATACATGTATTTTATTATTCTTCATTACATTATTCCCCCCCCCCCCCCACCCGTCCATGATAAGACAGAATTGATTTACAGAAAAGAATACAGAAAACACCAAAGCTCCTGGTAGTGGGAGAGATTTCAAGTAGGGAGAGAGAAGGTCTCTCCGTTCCTCTCCCGGTCTTTCCCCGTCTCCTCCTCTAGGCCTCTAGCCTCAGGGTA
>CAUYRH010128867.1:0-56249 GCA_963574655.1 Perodicticus potto
TTTTTCAGTTAGCAAAGTCCTCTAGGAATTAGAAAAAGGTTGAAGTTTACCAATAGCTCTTTAAACACAATTCTAATAGTCATATTTTTGATAAGAAGCAAATTCTTAAATGTTTTGTAAGCTTTATGTGAGTAGATGGCTGTAGATCTCTAGGCATTCCTAGTAAAGGTATTGATCATGACCACATTATACTTAGAAGAAATTTGTGCTTGTCTTAAATTTACATTATTGACGTCTTCATTTCCAGGTGAGAAATCACACAGAACCTCTGTAGATGCACAGCACAGAGACTCTTTTAGTGACTGTTAATATTTAGCAATTTGAGAGCTTCCAAGGGCTACTAGTTTCAATAAGAGCACCTTATATACTTTTTTTTTTTTTTTTTGCAATTAGTTTATTTATATCTTATATTGCAGACATATTCCACCAACGGGGAGAATCCAAGCATCAAGAAATCCCTCTTTCCTCTTTTTAATTCAAAGAATCATTTAAAGCATAGTTCTTCTTTGAAAAAGCTTCCTGTAGTCACTCCACCCATGGTACCCATTTTTACGTATGGTAGCCCTGAAAACCGCTCCAGTAAAACTTGTTTTACTGATGACAACAGCATGTCTTATTTTCATGGGGTCATATTCTCTCAATGCTAGTTAAGTACCTGAGCCAGTTCCATAAATTCATTGAGATATAAATTCTTTGCCATTTTGGATTTTCTGAATCGGTTATGGAAGTTGAAGCATTAAGTCTGTTAAACAAACTAGTGAAAGGCTGGTTTGTATTGCCTGATTAGCCAGTTGTTGGCAGACAGCATTCATAAAATCCTGTATTTCCCGTAAAGAATTCAATTAACATTTACAATTAACAAATGTCTTTGCATTTGGCTCACAGAGTTTGTTAACACTTGGTTGGCAGATTGTTTTTTTGAAGCCAAGTTGAATTGACCAAATTGAATGAGCTAGCAGGCTCCATGAAAAAACAGCTTCTGTTAGTTGGTGACTTGCTCTTTCCTTGCCTGGCTCTAGCTTTTGCTGGTCACTCAGTTCAAAGCCAGGGTTTTGCTTGGCATTTGACATTACTCTCTTATGTTCACCAAAATTAGCGAATAGACCAATTGCATTCATCTGGAATTTGTGGCACAAATTTCCATCATTTTCCTAGTACATAATGCTAGACCCAAATTTACGGGCAATGTTTTAGGAATGTGATCCAAACCATACTTTCCCACTTTGCTACCCTTCAATGTCTACTAGATTTCTTTGAGATTACCAAATACAGTGTTTGGATCATCTTCCCAGCAGAAAAAAAAAATTTTATTTTATTGAACTGGTTCATAACCTAACTGCAATATGGAATGAGGATACGACAGCAATTCCTGGTACAGCCCAATTTAACTGCTCTCTCTTACAGCGACTAAAACTAACAGCATGGGAATGCTTTAAGGGTTGAGGTTTTAACAAACTGCATGACATCTGCCAATTTTTCCTAATGCAGGGAAAATTACTAAGAAGGCAGAAGAATTTAACTAGCATCACTTGCATTGTGAACATTGGGAAAGACTGGGTTTCTTTTTTTATTGGGTTCCTTTTCGTTGTTTTGTTTGAGTTTTGGTTTGGTTTGATCTGCTGTTTGGTTTATTTCTGTTCTTGGCTATGGTCGCATATCTTTATTGGGCATATTGGTGTGCTTATAGAATCCTTGTCCATATTTTGCTCTAGGTGCCCAATTCTGATGGCCCTGATCTTCTGACATTGCAGAAAGCCATTCATACTGCTAGCACTCCGAGCAGCAGACCAAAAGAGTGGCGTCCTGAGAAGATCTCAGATCTACAGACCCAAGTGAGTAGAGCCTGTACTACTCATGCAGTCTCCCTCCATCCCAGCAGTGACTGGGGGCAGGGGTAAAGGAAATAGCCTCTTGATGTTACAGCAAGGCTGAGAGCCCTCTCAAAATAGACCCTGGCTAATAGCCAGATGCATCTTGGGAGTCAAGATGAATCTTGCTTCAGCGACCCCTGTCCTACGGGGAAAAAGGCAAGCAAACTTCCATTAGCCTTCACCTATCCGAGATGGGGAGATGAAAAACACATAGTCCCAACCCACAAATACCTTACAGCTCAGGAGAGAGAAAATCTGTAAAGAACCACAATTCATGGTGAAAAATGTGATATGCCGTGAAAACATTGGGCAAGGGTGAGTGGAGGTGATAGAAAGGTTAAGTTTTCATTAAAGGTAGTAACATACATATTGGGCCCTGAATGACAAATACAATAAGGATTCTTGAGAGGATATTTCAACTTCTGAAATCCGTACTATTTTTGACAGGAAATGGATGATCAGTAGCTTTAGGAGCTATATATTAGACAGTATAGTGAGTCATATTTATCTGTCATAATAAAGGAATAGACAGAAAGTGAATCAGTAAATTTTTCAGGTGATTGAGGCTTATCTCCTTTAAAAAACTATTTTGATTGGAATCATCTTAATATTGTATCTTTTCAGTATCCCATAATGAGTAACGTAACATCATCTGCCTTGGGTTTTGATCATATTCAGTATTTTATAAATGCATTTTTTCTCTGTATTAGAATTTCTAACAACCCCCATGAGCTTTTGAGGCTGTTGTGGTTACCTGTGCCTATAAATGACCACAGATTTCTGTGATTTGGGTGAGGGTGGGGACTACTTTTTATAGGTTTTCTTTTTACTCTCTTTATCTCTAAGCAGAGCTGCTGACAAGAGTTCCCCAAATTGCCATTCTGTTTGCCCAACCATTAATATTTTCTGCTTCTACCATAGTATAGGCTTGGGGGAGGGGACGTGGAGAGGGCAGAGACTCAGATATCCAAGTTTATTGAATATGTATCCAAAGTAAGGACTTAAGTGAGGGCCTGATGCTCCATTCCCAATTTTTTTAAAATGGGGCTATAGAACCTTCTTAATGAAACCATTTCTTTTTCCAAGAAGCTCTTTTTAAGTAACTTTGTTTCTCTATCTGAATTTAAATTACTGTAATTGCTTTAGAGTTACAAGTGGTCAGGGCTATAAGAATCGTCAGAGTCTCATTATGTTATCACACCAATTTAATAAAACAGCAGAACAACCCACTTGTGAGCATTCACCATGCACAGTGTGCTGTGCTCCCTCCTGCAGGGACCACAAAGCTTTCCTGGAAAGACTTTGGAATGGTAATGGAAAATACTTTGCAGGAGCAATATCTACTTGAGTCAGTTCTAAAGTCATTTACTGTGGGTTTCAATGCTCTCCTCCCTCAAATCTTATAATGGTCCTTGAGATTTTTAGCATTTTATTCAGACTTGGCTGAGCCCTTAAATGCATGTCCATTATAACCATGATACTGAAAGTAAAGGGACTCTGAGGATTGGCCCCAGAGGTGCCTCAAGGCTGAGGTTGTAGCAAAGTAGCAGAGTCCGGCAGTGCTGATTGGCTGTGAATTTTAAGTGCTTTCTGTGGCTCTTCTGAGGTAAAGGAAGAGGAGAGTACACCACCTTTCACTATGGAGGATCCTGAGGCTCAAGAGTTGCCTGAGAACACTTGGCCATTAAAGGGCAGACTGCTTCTAGGCCCTGCCTTCTACCTTGCAGCCAGTCTTTCTCCACACTGCTGTGCCCTGAGGGGCCCTGGGCCAGCAGCCACACGGTCACAGACAGGAAGGCTGCTATGAGCATATTGACTTGAAGGGCCACTGTGAACAAATTGTCTTTTAGATTTTACAAGGGTTTTGTGTGTTTCTCTGTGCTTTGCATTTTAATGCCCAAACCTTACCCTCCCCTCTCAAAAAAAAAAAAAATGTGCAGCAAGTGAACATTTGAATGTTGCAATATCAGGAGAAAGGGAAAATTGGGAGGTAAAAACAAAAAGGGCTATTCAATTTCTAGCTGAGTACATTGCTACCTAACTTAAAATTACACTTTTTAAAGCTTCTCTTGCAGCTAGATGTGGTTGTGTGCGTAAGTTCTAGCCAGTGGAATATAAGTGGAAGAAGCATTATGCGGAAGCTTTGGGAAAACTTCACCTTCCTGCTGATTAAAGCTTGAGACCCCCTGGTAAAGGTAGGATGCACTAGGTAGGAGGAGCCTGGGCCCTGCCAGCTCCAGGTGTCTAATCTAAATTGACGATAATAACTACAGTCTCATTTGAGGAAAACCCAAAGAACAGATGTGGCTGGACGAGCCCTTCCTCCCACGTGCCTGCCCTCCCTGGCTCTGCCCAGTCGTCTCAGGTCTGAGTTCCGTGTCCTCCCAGCTCATAGGCTCCTCTAAACGAATGCTGCCTGTGTTCTCATCCTTTCTTTCAGAGCCAGCCGTTAAAATCACTGCGCAAGCTGTTACATCTCCCTTCAACCTCAAATCACCCGGCTTCCTCAGATCCCCGCTTCCAGCCCTTAACAGCTCAACAAGCCAAAAATTCCTTCTCAGAAATTCGGATTCACCCCCTGAGCCAAGCCTCTGGCGGGAGCACCAACATCAGGCAGGAGCCCACACCAAAAGGCCGGCCACCCCTCCCCCTGCCAGGTCAGATGGATCCTGGTTGGCACGTGTCCTCTGTGGCCAGGAGTGCCACAGAGGGACCTTCCTACTCTGAACAGCTGGGTGCCAAAAGCGGGCCAAATGGGCACCCCTATAACAGAACAAATCGCTCACGAATGCCAAATCTGAACGATTTAAAAGAGACAGCCTTGTAATTTGTGCTGGCAGAGGGAGGGGCGGGGGAAGGGGGTGGGCAAGACAGTCGGGAGGGGAGGGGCGGGGTGGGCTGGGGAATGGGCTGGGCCAGGGTGGTAAGCCAGTATTTTCAGCTTTATGAAGGTGTGTGCAATACTGTATGTGGGGGCCTTCGAGCTCCTCACAGCACAAATGCTAGTCAGGGATCTTAGAGCCACAGGAGTTTCTTAGGGATCGCCACTCCCCACAGGTCTTGTGTGAGAATGGATAGAGTGTGCCATTGAGAAAGATGAAATTCTTGCCAGTTTCTCCCCCGTACACTCCAGCTTTAGTGCAATCTCTTTTGAACTTGGGAAAACCAGGATGTGTCCCGGCACTGCAAGGGATAGAAAAGTCCGTGTTGACCGATGCCCTTACCACATATTTTTTCCTGCCTAGACTAAATGTGGGGTTTATTGCAATCCAAGAGTATCCCTTTGAAGGGTTAGCAGATGAACTGTATGTCTTAAATTGTTTTCTAAACTTCCATATTTGATAGGATTTGTAACATTTATTTATAATTAATATTGTACTGTTATAATCATACCTTTTATGTTATAATGTAAAGTTATTTTGAGCTGTTTGAAACATTGTGAAGCAGTGGGACAGCTACAGTAGTTTCTATAAAAACTAAACAGTAACATTTATATATTGCATCAGGAGTATTTTATTCTATATATAAATATATATATATATGGTAAATATCTGTCTGTTTTATAAATATATTCATTTAAAGAAAGTATCGTTATGACACTATCTGCCATATTTTTATACATTTGTGATATGAAGTGAGTATTATACTTCTAATAAAGGGAGTTGACTTGTGGCTACATGTGACTGTAACAGTATGAACCTTGCTCAACATTTAGGCCTCAGCAGTAGCCTCTAGACATGATCCTTGGTAGCAGACGAGATGCAGTATCTCTTTCCAAACCTGCAGGGGAAGAAGGTTGGATAGGCCAGTGAGAGTTCCAGCAGGCCTTGTTTCCATCCTTCCGTACTTGTCTCCTGTTTGTGTCCATGGCCGTTACTTGCACTTGAGGGGAGAATAGATTGAGGCATCGCTCATGGGTCTTTGTAGAGAGAATGTGCTCTTCCACTTAGCATTAGTGTAGAGCGTAGACCAAAGATTTGCCAGTGAACATTCCTTGTGAGGTTGTAAGAGGCACCTGTTTGCAGATCTTGCAAACCAGCTCTATGCTCCTGAATACGGTCCACTGTCCTAGAGACACTGGCTGGTGGGGTGTGAGATACATGTGTGGCATTTCTATTTCTAAATGCTTTTTATGTTATTTGCTCTATCCAATGTTATATTTAAAAGACTCCTGGAACAATTCCAGATGTAGAGAAAATTGCTCTATCCATTTTTTTCTTCCTGGGACTGTCTGTTTATAACAAGGTTATCATTCACACCTGTAAATATACATACGCACCCATTAGAACAGGACCTATCTTTCCCTCATTTGATCTCTTTCAACTCCCAAGTTACTCCCAAGTATCATCAAGGCCTTTCCCCAACAAGTGTTATACCCTCAAGCCATCCTTGACAGAAGCACCTCAATGCCATCATCTATCAGTAGTATTAGATTTTTGAAAGTAGTGTTTTAGCAATAATACTTTTCAAGGTCCCTCCCATGCCTCAAAGAGGTAACTTCTCGATATTTCTTACTTGTCCCAGAATTCTGAGAGTGTCAGTCCCTGAATCAAGTCAGCTATAATCGAAATGTGCTGAGTTACTGTTAAACCTTCCCCAAGATTTTGAGTATCATAGCTCTTATGATTATGAAGATTATAAAGAAAAAGGTCCTAGTTTCTTTGAAGCTTAAATTGTGCACATATTACATTTTTATACAAATACTATAATGATGTGTATTGATTATATAGAGGTCATTTTAAGGTGCTTTTTATTTAATTTTAATAAGTGTAATAGGCACTAAAATGAAACAACTGGGTACTATCATTGAAACAATTTGATTCAAATCAAGTTTTGCATGCTCTTTAATTCTCTATCTTGTTTCTCTCACCAGTTAGTACTGCTTGGGTAGCTCTGAATTCTGGCTTTTCCCAGGCAGCTGCTTAGTAATACAAGTGAGGTAGACCCTCAGCAGTTTTTGCCTGGATACTAAT
Source organism: Perodicticus potto (assembly GCA_963574655.1). Classification (NCBI taxonomy): domain Eukaryota; kingdom Metazoa; phylum Chordata; class Mammalia; order Primates; family Lorisidae; genus Perodicticus; species Perodicticus potto. Next base: position 6,845 of record CAUYRH010128867.1, read on the forward strand.
GACTTAAAAGGTGTATATTTAACTCTTCTTTTTCATACTGGATCTGCACCTTGTATTCCCCCTTGCAAACCAGAAACTACATTTTTTTTCCTCTGGAAAGACTTCTCACTGTGCTGTGCGCTTAGGAACTGCGCAGTCCCATTGCCATGCTTTGGCAGTTGAGGCTCGTTGTCACCTAGGGGCTGGTTTCCCATGTTGCCATCCTTGCTAACACTGGGATCTCAGATATTTGCAGAAAATTTTTATTCATGATGGTTCTTCAAAGAAGGGCTAGAATAATTGCCTTCTACCTAGAGCAAAGTAAACCTAACTGATGGAGTCAATACGTACTTTTTGTACATTCCCAGAGTTGAGCCAGAAAATATCTACAAATATCTACAATGTTTTCAACTAGTGTTTTTGAGGTAGCTCTTTTATCTTCTTCTCAGCTTTCGTCTGTTCTGACTTTTCACTGATCCTCAGTAAGCTGTAAGTGAACTATAGTCTGCATTTCTAGCATGTAAATTCTCTTCCCGCTCACAGAGGGGAAGGGTGAAGTTTTTCTCTTAGATCTAATGGGCCCTCTCTTAGCTTTTAACTGTCGTTTCACCCTCTGCTTGAAGAATTGTTGACCTAACCAAAATTACCATCCATGATAGGAAAGACTTGATGTAAAGTCACAAAAATTTACATTTTCTTTAGGAAGGGGAATCTATGACATCCATGTTCTATTATCTTCCCTAACTTCCTAAAGAATAAAAAGTTGAATGAAAGTTTATAAGTTACTTTGTTTTATGAAAGTATTACTAGTCTCTTTTTGAAAAGGAACCCTGCTTCGCTGTTTTTCTACTTCTTTGCCATCCTTGTTTTTCTTCTCTAAAGGTTCTAAGAACTCTAATTGAACCTTGTTTGGTCTTGTTCTGAAGTTTAATCTCTCTCCAGAGCCCAAGACCAAAAGGGAGTGCTCCCTGCTGAGACGCTCAAGTGAGCTGACTCAACTGCAGTGGTTCTCAAATAAGGGCAAATGTGCCCCCTGGAGCACGCTTGTCAATGTCTGGGGACATTTGGTTGTCACACAGGTGTGGGAGGGGATGGTAGTGTGCTGCTGGCATCTAATGTGTAGAGGCCAGGGATGCCACTAAATGTCCTACAATTCACAGGACAGCCCCCAACACAAAGAGTGATCTAGCCCCAAACATCACTAGTGCTGAAATTGAGAAGCCCTGCCCTATACCATCCCAAGCCCACCAGTCTGCAGAGCTTGGCTGTGGGCCTGTTCTTTCCAGGCCACAGAACTGCAGGTATGAATTCTTCAACATTACATTCTCTTAAAGAATCTTTGACCCCTATCTTTGAATCCTTAGAATCCTATTGTTCATTTCCATTGTCTTGGGCCTGCTAAAAGGTGCATACTTTGGGAGGAGACTAGAGTTACTTTATAGGTGTTTGAGAACTTAAATTCTAGCTTAGCATCCTTAGAAAATCTTTCATAGAGCCATGAGGCTTATATTTAGAAGCAAGCAACAGCCTGGCAGATTGGCATGATTTTTACCAACTGCTCAAAGGCATCCATGGCTTTTAGCTGTGTCTCCTGAAAGAAAATGTCTTTGTTTTTTATTCAAGTCATTTAATAGCTCTTTACAAATATTAGCATATGGCAGACCGATTAGAAGCAAAAACCTCTTTATTGGTGGTTGTGATGTGACTGTTATAGAAGTATTTGTGCTGTATGCTTTGGTTAAACCTGTTTTAAAACATGCTTTAGGAGTCACCATATGCAGTTGTACTTTAATTCTAAGCTCAGAGCTATGCTAGTCAGTCTCTAGTCACGCCATGTATTATAAAGTATGTTGTGGTTGTAGTTAGCCAGTTTAGCATGTTCTAATCTGAAAATTAGTGGACTATACTAGGAAACGCTATCCCATTTTCCCTTCCCAGCACCTCTTAGTTAATATCATAGTATCCTCACTCTTAAACTAGTTTGTAGAGTAAATAAGGAAAAAAGCCATTTATTTTCTTCTAGCCATGTATTGAAGATGACTCATAAGTATACAACTTTTTTTCAAAGGCCAGAGGATTACTTTTCACTATGGAAGGATCTGTCCATTTCTCTAGTTCCTGGTGGTGACTGAACTCTTTCAGCAAGGGCAATAGTTCCTTATGATTCATTGCTAAAAGTCAGTGGGGAACTCAATCAATCTGCAAACTCTCTCCCGGTCAGAACATGCTTTCTGGAGAGCATCCCTTTTATATCTAAAAGTTTGTTACCTCCTTCATTGTGGTGGGATCTTGAGTTCCATGTGGGTACTATATCCACAGACTCATACTTCTGTGACCTGGGAGTGTGGCATGATACACTGAACCAGGTCAGAAAATAGTGGACTATTTCCTTGCCTCCTTCAGTTCATCACTAATGTGTAGGCAGAGAAAACTTATTTATGGTTTAAAAACGAATAATTCTGGTTTCTTTGAAAGGGGCTGCAGAAAAGACAGTACAAATGTTATAAGTGTCCTGTCGCTGATCCGCAGAGCCAGAATCTCAGAAGAAGATCCTCTCAGACTTAAAAGGCTGGCTTACAAAAGAAAAAAAAAAAAGGAAAAAGAAAAACAAACACAAGTTTGTAAGTGGTTATGATTTCTTCCTTTTACTTCTTGACCAGCTGAGATACAGAATATCTGGAGGTCTGGTTTAGCCAATCAAAAAATTCTGTCTTAGAAACGATGAGTAAGAAACCATGCAAGAAAATGAAGTCCCTCATCTGTCTACTTGCACACAGTATGGCAGAAGTAAGGTGGCTAGGGAACTCTGGGCCTGCTGCCCCATTCAGTTCTTTTTTTCTTATTTAATTGAATGTACTCTAGAAGATGGTAGACTTTTGTGCGAGCCAGTTACTCCGCAAATCTTCATTGCCCACAGTGGTTTGTTAAGTCAGCAGCATTAGGCCTGGTCCTGACTCTACCTTTCTCCTTTCCAGGCTCTGGCCCCATCTTTCTGTGTATTTACTGTAGGTTATTAAATATGATCATGACCTGCCTTGCATTTTCATTCATCAAGTGTTTACTCCCAGGTTTAAGGGAGGTTTGTCTCGTTTTGCCAGAAAAAAATTGTAATAGTCTGCACGCTGGATGTGTAGGGCCCCCAAAACTTTGGCAGTGAAATTGGTTTCACTTCTAAGGCCCTTCATTTCCCATGAGGTTAAGCTCTCTGAACCCCATTTAATCCTTGGGTCATATTTTGATCCTCCTTTGCAATCTGAAAATCGGTCTCCATGTTGTATGCAGATTAGAAGTTGCCTTGTTTGCTACTCTTCCAACTCAGAGTATCAGGGAGAAAGAGGCCTTATCTGTTCCTCCATCCCCTCTGTTTTGACAGACTGCTAAGAATTCCTCAGGACTTCCTTTGGTTTGGGGATATTACTTTCCCAAAAGACTGATAAGATTTATTTCAGGCATAGACAAACTTGTCCTAGTGCTCTGCTTCAGGTCTAATCAGAAGAAACCCAGGAATAGAAAAGGAAGATGCCTTGACTTTTGTCCCTGTCGGGGATTAAAGTGTTTATTGCCAGAGTTGTCAAAAACTCCAGTTCAAACTATGTAGAGTTGCACGGGGAAAAAACCAACAAAACACAATGCTTTTCCTCCTGGAGAATTTGTAAGTTCTCCACCATGGGTTTAGATTTTTCCCAAATGGAAAGCAAAGCTTGCAGAAAATTCTTTTCACTAGAAATACACTGTTGAGTCTAGTCATCAGTTTATTTCCCTCTCCTTGTTACTCTTGGTCATCGATTGAGTCAGGCTAGAGGGATTATGCGGTGATTGAAACAAGTAAATTCTCACCGCAAACTTGGATTAATTCACAGAAACAATTAAGCCAAACAAAATTGTTGCCCCAAATTTCTATCTCCAAGAATTGCTTTGTGCCATTGTGAATTCAGGTAGTTATTCTGTATATACTTAGACAACTATTCAGAGCTTCTTCAATCTCTAGTAAGTTTGAAGGTGGTATCTGGAAAGACACAGGGCAGGGTGACATTGAGACCCTGCTCATTCTTAAAAATAGGGATAAGCCAGAATGATATGACATCCAGTATGTGGTAGATGAAGAATCAGTGGAAATTCTTAGTTGCACAGACTTTATAATCCATTATATAAAGTGTAATTCCATACTTTTTACTGTGGCAAGGGTGTGACGTGGTTGTTTATCTTTTTAATTTTTGAATCCAAACTGAATTTAAAGTGTTGAATACTTAAATCCTCTCAAGTGAATTATGAACCATTTGTAAAGTGTTTCTATAACTCTTTGTATCATGTGTTGGTACATCTTATCAAGTTTTTTCTGGCATGTATTCCATTCTAAACTTCTGTAATATTTCTATTGTTGCTGTAAATATTACACAAATATCTACTCCGTGGTAACCTTCATTATCAGCATGGAATGGTTAATTTTTACTGAGCACAATGTATTTTTGAATGACTCTTCCCAAATGTCTTTAATAAAATGCAGATTTTGCACTGACCGATGTGACTGCCAGGCCATCCCGATCTTGAGCACTGTGGTCCTTCCTGTTGGAACAGTAAACAGCTCCATTTTAGTTTCTTCTTTGGAAGAAATAATATGTTGGCATTCAAATGAGGGATAATGGGCCTTTGAAGTTGTAATCAGCTTAAGGGACATTAATGTGAAGCAAGACAAATTCTATAACTTAATGATGTTGATAATGTGTTTTTGTATTTATAAAGCTTTTTGCCCCTTACAGATTTTGAAAACTTTTGTTTCTTTTGTACTTGACTGTTGTCATCTTGGCACATTACTAGATGCTCACGTGGTGGTTTAGGAGCATGGGAAGAGATGCCAGCCTTGTGCTAGGTGCTCTGGAGAAAGCAAAGATGGACAGCTTAATAAGGATTTCGTTCTAAAGCAGGGCCCAGCAAACTTTTTTCTGTAAAGGACAAGATGGTAAATACTGAGGGTTCTGGGCGCCATAGGATCCCTGTCACCACTGCTGAACTCTGCTGTTTGTTGTATTGCAAAAGTGACATAGATAATACGTAAATGAGTGAGTGTGGCTGTGGTCTGATAAATATTCATTTACAAAAACAGGCCCTAGTTTACTGACCCCTGTTTTAGGCCCTCAATTTTGTCATTTAGGATAAGAAGACCAATTGAGTAAATAAATGCTCAATTGGGGGGAAAGAACTTAAATTTATGTAATATATATAAAATATTCTCCAGTTTTTTTTCTAAACAAAGGGTAGGAACTAAAACTCAGTGCTTTGCATTCTTAAAAATACTGTGTCAACCAATTCTTCATTCTGAGTATCTCCTTAAGTGGCATGGAAATTTGTGGCCTGTGACTTCAACTGTTATCGAGACTGAATCTAAGTATCTGGGGCTTACATAATGTTTTTATGTTCATAGCACTTAACTGTGGCCAGGCACAATGCCAGGTGTTTTACTTTTATCATCACATTTGTTTTGCACAGCAACTCGTTGAAGCAGGTGCTGTTACTATCTTCTTTTTATAGATGAGGAAGCCAGTTTATGTACTTTATGTAGACTTGTCCAAGGTCACCCAGTTTGGAAGTGCCAAGACTAAGATTTGAAGCCAAATATGTTCACCTTAAGCCTGTACCCTTAAAAGTCTTTGTATCTCCATGTATAGAAACTGACATGGAGTGTCATTCAGATACAATTTTTCTCTTTAGTAATTCAGGTTTGTTCAAGTAACTCCAAAGTTCAGATTTTCAAAAACAGTTTCTAACACAGAGTATGTAAAAAAAGTTTGCCTGAAAGGACTCTAGGCACAGAAATGAAGACAATTTAGTGAAGTGAAGGAAAAGGGTAACAGACTTAGAAAAAGCTATCTGTATTGATGGAATAAGTATATTAATGGAGCAGGTAATGATGAGCCCTCACAATGTAAAACATATGCTTTTCTAAAAGCTCACAATAGGCGAGACACAGTGGCTCATGCCTGTGATCCTAGCACTCTGGGAGGCCAAAGTGGGCAGATCTTTTTTGCTCAGGAATTCAAGACCAGCCTGAGCAAGACCAAGACCCTGTCTCTACTAAAAATAGAAAAATTAGATGGGTGTTGTGGTGGGCACCTGTAGTCTAAGCTACTCGGGAGGCTGAGGCAGGAGGATGGCTTGAACCCAGGAATTTGAGGTTGCTACAAGCTAGGCTGATGCCATGGCACTCTAGCCTGAACCACAGGGTAAGACTCTGTCTCAAAAATAAATAATAAAAAAAAAGGGCACAACAATTTGTGTACTACTTTCCATCCCATTTCCCAAGAGGTAATAATTGATTTGAGAATAGAACATTTTATTGAAACAAGTCACTGGAGGTTCAGAGACTCTAGAGTTAGACTGCCTGAGTGGAGCCTTGGGCTCCCTCCTCTATATCTCATGACTTGAGGCAAGGTATTTCTCTATGCCTCAGTTTCCTTATCTTTAAATGAAGCTAATCACAGTATCTACCTCAGAGGGTTGTTGTGAGGATCTAATGAGGTGATAACCTGCAAAGCACTTGATAAAGTCTTAACAGATACTAGATCTTATAACATTACTGCTATTAATTGTGCCCCAGTTGGCAGCTCCAGGAAGTTGAGAAGGAATGTCACTGAATCTTGAGTGCCAGTTATAGAGAGCACATTGAGTGCCTACAAAGCACTTCAGATGCATATTTCCTACTTGATTTTTAATATCAGCCCTGTAAAGTGGTTGGGGTTAAGAATAGCCCAGCTTGGAGCTGCTTTGGGGATCACAGAGGAAGCAATAGCCATTGTAAGCTGTTTGTCAGCAGGCCTCAGCAGTCAAGCTCCAAGTGAACAAAAAGATGGGCTTCTGTCAACATCTGTTCAAAGGTTCACTTTATGGGTACAAACTGCTGGGCTCTGAGAATGGATTCATAGCAGTACTTCTATTTTGAAATACCTTTGCTTTGTCCAAGTAACCTCTTCCCACACTGAGTACCAGAATCAGCTCAGTTTTTTCCCTTAATACTGGCAATGCTTAATGCTACTTCTTTGTTTATAACATTTCATTTAATGATTTAAAAATCTGCAAAATGTTGTGTATATTTTACCACAATTTAAAAAAATCTCCAAGTGTAGACCATACTCTAGCATTTCTAAAAATAAAAGTAAACATGTTAAAATAAGGTCAGAGTGAGTTTTTGCTACATTATACATATTTTTTAATCGAAAGTTTCCCCCACAGAATAAATGATACTGCATGTGTTTAACGGCAAGATTCTGTTAGACTTCCAATTTCCCTTCTCAATATATTTTTTTATTTTTACACATTGTCACAAATTGAAGTAAATAATTAGTATGCTTATTGTAAGCAAATTTCCTACAGATAAATGTTTTATGGATCTCAGTTTATTAAATTCTGAAGTATTGAGCAATTTCTTATGTGAAATCCTAGCTGGCTGCTTTGTAGAAATTGACAAGTTGGTCATGAAATTCATATGGAAATTCAAGAAACTCATAATAGCCAAATCAATCTTGAAGAAGAGCAAAGTTGGAGGACTCACACATCCCAATTTCAAAACTTAATTATAAAGCTATAGTAATGAAGACAGGTAATAGAATTGTGAGTCGAGGAATAAATTCTCACATTGATGATCAATTGATTTTGACAAGGGCTCCAAGACCATTCAGTGGGGAAAGAATAGTCTCTTCAACAAATGGTGGTGGGACAGCTGGATATCCCACATGCAAAAGAATGAAGTTGGACCCCTACCTCACACCATATATAAAAATCAACTCAGAATTAATCAAAGATCTAAATGTAAGAGATAGAACTATAAAACTCTTTGGATAAAACATAGGAGCAAATCTTGGATTTGGCAATGGTTTCTCAGATAGGACACACAAGCACAACCAACCAAAGAGAAAAATAAATTGGGCTTCATCAAAACTTTTTAAATTTTGGGCCAGGTGTGGTGGCTCACGCATGTAATCCTAGCATTCTGGGAGACCGAGACAGGTGGATAGCTTGAGCTCACAAGTTTGAGACCAGCCTGAGTCAGAGCAAGACCCCATCTCTACTAAAAACAGAAAAACTGAGGGAAGAGGAATGCTCGAGCCAAAGAGTAGAAGGTTGCTGTGAGCTATGTATGATGCCATGGCACTCTACCCAGGGCAACAGCTTGAAACCCTGTGTAAAAAAAAAAAAAAAAAAAAAAAAACTGTTTAAATTTAGTAGTTCAGAGGACTCCAAGAGAGGAAAACACACACAGAATGGGAGGAAATATTTGCAAATCTTAAGGGATTTGTATCAATTATAAATAGGCTAGACAAAGAACTCTTGCAACCTAGTAAGTTGTAAGCTGGTTTTAAAATGAGCAAAAAATCTGAATAGGCATTTCCCCAAAGAAGATGTACAAATGGCCGGTGAACACATGAAAAGATGCTCAACATCCGTAATCATTAGGGAATGAAAAAACTACGTGGACAATGAGATACCACTTCACACATACTAGGATGGCTATAATCAAAGACATAATAAGTATTAGTGAAGATGTGGAACAATTGGAACCCTCATAGGTTGCTGATGGGACTGTAAAATGGTGCAGCCACTTGAGAAAGCAGTTCCTCAAAAGATTAAAGAGTTACCGTGTGACCTAGCAATTCCACTCGTAGGTGTTTACCCACGATAAATGGAAATATGCATTCACATAAAAACTTACAAACGTTCATAGCAGCATTATTCATAATAGCCAAAACTGAAAACAACTCAAATGTCCAGTTACGGATGAATAGATAATGGTATATCCACACAATGGAGTGATATTCAGCAGTAAAAATGAAGACTGAAGTACTGACATACTACAACATGGATGAACTCTAAAAACACCGCTAAGTGAAAGAAACCAGTCACAAAATACTGCATATATATGATTCCTTTTATATGAAATGTACAGAATGGACAAATCTACGGACACAGATTAAGTGGTTGCCTAGAGCCGGATGGGCAGGTGAGCTGGGGGTGATGGGTAATGGGTACAGGGTTTCTCTTTGGGGTGATGAAAGTGTTCTAAAATCGATTGTGATGATGGTTACACAACTTGAAATGTACCAAAAGTCATTGAATTGTACACTTTAAATGGGCAAAAATTGTATGATATGTGAACTTTGTCTCAATAAAGCTGTTATAAGACAAAAGTTTCCAACATGAACAATTACATGGAGAACCTTTATCCCTGCTTTACATGGTTTCATTCTTTCCTTTTATCCTGAACTCTACTCTTACTTGCCTCGTGTGTGTGATGTGCCGGGGTGGAAGTCCTTAACTCTTAGGCCATTGCCATTTTATCTAACAGTCCCTGTAGTAATTCAAGTTAATTCCGTTTTCCAAATAAGGGCTTCCGTTTAGGCATTCTGTCCAAAACAGATTTATCCATCTGTCCCCAACAGGGATAGGTCCCTTCCCACACTCCAAAGGGATGATTACATTTGAGACAGAAGATTAGGCAGGGGAAAGTGTTTTTCCAGGTGTGAGCATTCAGCAAGGGGATTAGAAAAATGCTGGGTTGAATATAAAGTTATTCTGACCCTCAGAACACCGGGGAGGAGATTTGGGGCCTTTAGGAGGCCGCCCATTCACAGAGAAGATGAATGTGACGTCTAGGATCTTGTTAGCATGAGTCCATTCATTTGCCTTTCATTTGAAAATGGAAAGTAGCTCAGAGAAATGAGCTCCTAGCAAAGGCTGTGCTGGGTCCCTGGTCAGGACAGTCTTTGGACTTCCCAGTCTCTTCAGAGGGTCCTTACCCTCTGATTCCACTTCCTGTCACCAACTCTCTTGCCCCCCAACCCCATGGAAATAGTCTCTCCCAGAGAAGGGCCTGAAAGCTCCGGCTGAGTTAAATGACAGATGAGACTTAAGCTGCCATCCTCCTAAACTCCCTGCTAAATGAGCCTTCTCCAGGAAGGGTAGGGCAGACTAAGGCCAATTTCTTCCCAAAGAGTTGTGACAGGAGCAGGTGTGTTTATGTGTGGGAAGGTACAAGGCCTCCAGGGGAAAGCCACACAGTCCTTTTTATGGCTTGAGTCCTGACCACTACCTGCAAAGCATGTAGGCAGCTAATGGGCCTCCTCTAAGTGGCCAGTGGTTGGTCCAGCTGTTTACAAAGTGTTAAGTTTATAGGAAAGTGGTAGCCCTAGATAAAGGAAAGTTCTGGTGTGTTTTGGTCATTCAGAGTTCCTACATATGAGGAAACTTGGCTACTTGTTCATGTAGACTGTCCCATATACTCACCCATATGGTGACTACAGACTCAGGGATTAGCCTAAATGGGTCACAGAATGGAGCTGTATGTAATGAGAGCTCAGACCCCTCCTCAATCCCTGCATTCCTAGGGGTGAAAAATTCCGAAAAGGGAGCCTTTCCTACCTTGGGTGTTTGGGCATCTGGCAAGAGACCAGGGCTATGGTGTGACATGCCCCAGGTTCCCACTCACTGCGTTTATCTCTGCCACCCGGTCCCCCTTGAAATCTTCAGCTGCCTACATGGTGCTCTAAAGTCCTCTTTGGCCATGAATGAATGAAGGCTGCTCCTCTTCTGCATTCAAAGCCAGGCTTTATGAAACCATGTGTTCCTGTCTTGAATGTGGTAAAGCAAAAGACTTTTCAAATTATCAGGGCTCCTTTGTGTTCCCCCTGGGACTGCACCTGTCACAGTGTCACTGAGACCCAAAAAACCCAAGAGCAGCAAATTACCCTTGCTCCTTAGGCTTTTGTGAGAAAATCATTTTTAGGGACATTTTCTTTGTTCTTTGTTTCTCTGGCCCTGAGTGGGGAATAAGTTCATTTTTTATTTTTCTTTCATTAAAATTGGAAACTATATCTTTTTTAAAAAATGAAATTTTCTACCCAGCTCTGCATTTAAAAGTGCTTTGTAAAATCTGGCCCCATTTGTCCCAGTGGGATGTCAGGGATCCCTCCACAGGCCCACTCTGTGCCCACCACCCACAGGCAGGCACCAAGCTGAGGCAGGTGTCAGGCACACTTGCTGACACACTCCAGCAACTCCATCCGGATGGCAATGCGGACATGCCAGCCCAGCGGGATGAGGCGGATGAAGCGGGAGATGATAGGCGGCCGCAGCAGGTTCTGGACTGTGGAAGTTCGATCCGAGTTTCCATAGAAGACCTAAAGAGAGACAGAAATCCTATCACCAGCACATCAAGGAAGAGAAACAAAAGAATGATCTTTGTCTGGAGCCCCATCTTTTAACATGGAAAATCTAAGAAAGTGATTAAAGTGGAGAAAATTTGCAGATGACCCCCAAAATCTGACGTTGACTGATCATCAGCACCCACATGCCTGGGTTAACTGTCACTATATGGGGACATGTGGAAGTGCAGCAAAGTGGTAGCCGCTAACCAACGTGTCTGTTAGATAAAAAAGTCAGCTCTTCAGTCACATTAGCCCTATTTCAATAGCTTTGTATGATCAGTGGCCTCCATAGTAGACAGCAAAGATGACATTTCCATCACCACAGAAGGTTCCGTTGGATGGAACTAATGGAAGTGCTTCTCGACTCATCACCAGTTTTGTGTTTTTGTCCTTCGCATTTTGATAATAAATTCAGAAAAAAACCCATATCACAGAAGAGGAATGTTCCTATGTTCCAAAGGTAGCCAAAGTGGGGCTCAAGTGAAAACTCAGTCCTTGTTCTAAAGCTGTGAACCAAAGCTTAAATGTGTGTCCCTACTTAATACAAGTGAAAAATACCTTTTAGACTTGGGGAAAAAAAGTTTTTTAAACCAAAATTTTAAAACTAGAGGGAAGATTCTGGAAAGAGGAAGGTGGTGCCAGAGTAAAGAAAAAAGAGTTTCCTTCATGTTTTTAAGGATATGACATTAAAAGGTGCAGTGGATATTTGAGCACTTTATCCAAAGAAATCATTCTTTGCACTCTTTCCAGAATCATAATGCTCCTCCCAGTGACACTGGAAAGTTTCATTTCCTTCTAGAATTATCTCCTGAAAATACATGGCTGCCACATTTGGCTTCATCCATCCACAAAACAGAAAGGGCCTCATCTGCCATGGTATTGCCTTTCTTTCCAGTAGCAACGCCCTACACTGCCTTCTCTAAGCTATTTGTCATTGAGCCATCCAAGTGAGGGTCCAGGTCAAGAGGGGAGGATGGAACAAGCTCCGCCAGATTGCTCAAGTGCCCAAGTGGAGTGCCTCTTTGCAAAGGACCGTCAAGGCCTTCAGAAACACAGGGCTTGAAAAAATTCTAATTATCTTTTGGAGAAGCCAACTAATAAGGAAAAAATTAGATGTCCAAGTATCAAGATGATTCTTCCTATGGTGTTCAAACTCCTTGAAACCTCAGCCCATACACATCTTGCTGTACAAATAGTCATCAGACTGCAAAGTCTTCTGATTCTCAGCCGCACATGTCCACTTCACTTGATTAAATGTCAAAATTGGCCTACAACATTTCTTATTCTTAGGCAAAAGAACAGCTAACATTTCCAAACAGCTAGTGAGCTTTAAATTCATTTCTACTCGTTGCAAAACGTGAGGAATTTATGGTGAAGACGTGGTCCCGGTCCTCAGGATATAGAATTGCCTAAAAGTTCAGGTGTCTCTGTGTTTGCCCTGAAGTCCTTTTAACAATTTACATAGTTCAGTATCTAACTTGCCAGGTTGTCAAAAGTATCCCGGCAGTTGGTCTCAATAATAAGAAGCCCTAAAGGATGGTTATCTACCCTTTGTTAGTAACAGATCAAGCCAGACCCATGAAGCAAAGAGACTTCAATGATCCAGTGAGTCTGGAATAGTCCAACTGGCCAATCTTGAGTATTCAGTACCTACACACTGGTATGAGAATTCAGACAAATAGTTCTTTTGCACCAAGGAGTGGCACTTATTTGCAAACTCTTCTGGGCATGAAGGCTGCCACAAGTAATGAGAGCAGTGTGGTGAAGCGGTGAGGATGACCCAGTGTGCTGCGGGGTCAGTGCTCTGAGCACAGAGACAGGAGGGAGTCCTGAGGGTTATCAGCCGAAGGTGGTTTGGGGTCAGCCCAACTTACCCGATTGTTTCCAGTCTGGTCCTTATAGTAAATCCAGTTCAGGCGCTCATCAGTCCTGTACTGCACGCTGTACTTGGTCATCCATTCATCGATGTCACAGCGCCCCTGAGTAAGTATCCCCGAAATCACCTTGATCTCCTTTAAATCTATCTGTAACCACTGGCTGCTATCCTGAAACTTGGAGAGCCAAGCGCACCTGCAGGAACACACCAAATCAGAGGGAGTCTTCCCCAGAGAAAGTTACCCCGAGCCGGCCACTGCTCGCTTTGGGGGGTTCCAGTCCCCAGAGAGCACCCCACCAGGTTCGGGGAGTCTGGGCTGCAGTCTGAGAAGCAGCAGAGGCTAGCCACTGCGAAGTGCCCGGCCCGGTACATTTGGATCTCATTCTGTGTCTGCCTGCACCTCCACCTCCTGAGAAAAATTGCCAGATTCAACTCATTTGTCAAAAGTTGGCTTCCAGTGTAGCTGAAACCACCTTTGGGTGCAGTCGAACGCAGCTCAAAACGAGTGCGTGGCTGTTGCTCCAGCCCTTTGCGTGAGTCTGCCTGATCCTCTTGCCATTTCACCCTCTCCACCTGTCGGCGACCCCTGGGATGCTGCTGTCCCTGGCACCCAGCGTCTGTCTGCTCCGTGCAGAGCACTGACCCTCCTGGATCTGGAGGGGTTTTGACGGGCAGGGAGCCAAATAACTGCTGAAGCAACCAATTGGTTTGTCAGCTGTATCCCTCAGGAACTGCAAAGCCCTGTGGTAGTTTCCCTTCCCCTTTCCTTTTAGTGCCTATTCAGGAGCTGCTCAGGACTTAGCCCTTGGCTGCCTTCTCTTTTCTTTCCCGACTTGCTCCTTGGGTGGTTCCTGACTTTTTACTTCTATCCCAGGTCTTTTCTAAATTTAAAATCAAGAGTCAATTGTGGCTGGGTGTGCTGGTTCACACCTATAATCCTAACACTCTAGGAAGCTGAGACGGGAGGATCCCTGGACCTCAGGAGTTCAAGACCAGTCTGAGCAAGAGTGAGACCCCCACGTCTGAAAAAATAGGAAAACCTAGCCAGATGTAGTGGCGGGCGCCTGTAGTCTCAGCTACTCAGGAGGCTGAAGCAAGAGAATCGCTTGAGCCCAGGAGTTGGAGGTTGCTATGAGCTATGGGGGCGCCTGGCACTCTACCCAGGGGCCACAGAGTGAGATTCTGTTTCAAAAAAAAATTGTTGGCCAGAAAAGTTCCCCTGGATGTCTCATAGCATGTCAGCTGAGTGTGTCCCAAAGTGAGCTCCTAATTGCACCCACCTCAGGCTTCCTGTCTGTGAGAGCCGCCATACCCTCCTAAGCGCCATGCAGCCACCCACGAGCCGTCCTGTGCCCTCCTTCCCCCCCATCACCAGCTGTGTCTATTGCCTTTGTCTCCAAGTGTCCTTCAAGTGCCTCTGCTTCTCTCCAGACCCCGTCCCCCTCCATTCTTGCCACACCCCACATAACCCTGGATTGCTCTTGACCCCACTAACCAGCTCACCCCCTCAGGAACCAGAGAACTTTTCTTAAAATACAAATCTACTTGTAGTACTCCTTGACTTAAAAACCTTTACTGGCAAAGTCTGCTAATCGTCTCCTAATGTTCTCTTTCCATCTTCCTTTAGAAATAGAACCTCTGAGTTTAATCTGGGCAAATGGCCACCCAGCTAGGATGACATTTCTCAGTCTCCCTTGTAGTTAGGTAGGCCCATCTGACCCAAGTCTGGTCAATAGGATGTGGGCAGAAATGGCCAATACCATACCCTTAAAGGCAAACCATGTGCCCTAGGCTCTCACTGACCAGAATGTGGATATGATGGTGGGAGCTAGAGCAGCCATTTTAGGCTTCAAGAGGGAAGTTTAATGTTAAAGGTGACAAAACAACGAGGTAGAGGGCGGGCCCCTGATACTATTAAGCTGCCATGGCAACCCTAGACCGCATAATGAAACTTTCAGGTGAGCAATAAATACAATTCTATATTGTTTAAGTCATTGTACAAGGTTGGACAATTAAGTTCACTAATTCATCCTAGAAGAGTGCTACATACCTCTTTGCTGAATATCACCACAGTCACCAGATGGTCAAGGTGAAGTAGGTACTGGCATTGGTGCACAGCTTCCCAAGGGGTGTACTTCGAAGGTGACTATAGAGATATTCAGCAATGAGGTAGGTGGCACTTTTTCTAGGATGAGTTTGCAAACTTACTTGTCAGACCCCATACAACGTCAGTTCTGATGACCATTCCAGACAAAAAGTTCTGAAATTGCTTGAAGGGTGAACTCGGTGCTAGCTTCCCGAGGGGAGTCCCTCGAAGGTGACTGTAGTGATATTCAGCAATGAGGTGTGTAGTACTTTTTCTAGGACAACTTCATGAACTTAATTGTCCAGCCTCGTACTTTGGGGCTCCTTGTTGCAGCAGCACAAACCTGTATGCTAATATGTGACCAGGGCCTCCCATTTTCCCTAAAATAAGGGCTAATGGGACCATAGTCACTACCATGACTTGTAAGGTCCTGCGTCATCGGACTTCTGCCTACGTGTCCACCTTGTGTCACCTGTGCTCTAGACTCGTTGGCCTTCTTTATGTTCTCCGTCCACACCCTGGAGTTATCATCCCAACTCAGGGCCTTTGCATGCAATGTACCCTATGCCTCCTCCCCTCCCTCACCTGCTCAACTTCAAGTCTCAGGTCAAATATCTTTTCCTTAGAAAGACCCCCCTCCCTCCGCCCGTCAAATGGACGAGGTCTGTCTTCATCTCCCCCACGCACTCATCTCACTTGCTGAATGGTCAGTTGTGTGATGTGCTTATATAGTCTATCTCCTCTTCTAAACTCTGTACTTTCTGCAGGCAAGGACCTCACCCATCTTATCCCCTGCTGTATCCATAGTCCTAAGCACTTGGAAGGCACCGTCAGTGTTTGTTGGGTGAATAAGAGCATTCTGTGTTGTTCGTTTATTAGACCTATTTTTTCAAAGCACATGAAAAAGAAACCCTTTGGGCCCACCTACCCTGCTTACCCAAAGCCTTGACTGTTGAGCCGGGCCTTGTTTGCAGTCCACGAGGAGTACCAGCCCACATACTGCTCAGGGTTGGAGCAGGTGATCTGGTCTGGCGTGACCTCCCCTGACTCAAAACCCAGGGGCTTGTGATATGGGCATTCTGGGAAAGGAAAAACAATGCACATTCAGACGCTCATATCTCGATACTCAACAGACACAAGGCGACTGAAAGAACAAAACACCCATCTTGTTTATGCTTTGGAGACACAGAATGTTGTGCTTGTCAGAGTAGTTCACAAAGGGTAGAGCTGGGGCTTCAACTGTCCACTGCTGGGGCTGGGGAGAAGAGAGTGAAGAGTGAAATAAAAGGATTGCCAGAGACACAACATTGGGGAAAAAAGGGAAGTGATTCTATGGGTTGGGCTTGAGAAAGACTTCACTTCCTCCCCCACCTTAGGGATCTAAACACCAAGAGGTACGTATTTAAATGCCACACATCTTCATTTCCCTTATTAGCGCAGGTTTAGCCATCTTGCATGATGATGACATCAGGGTGCCGATTGTAGAAACAAAACAATGGTAAGAGGCAAGAACAGAGACTGACTTCCCCCTTGTAAATTGCAGCTTTATCTCCAGTCTAATGGGAAAAAGAGGGGTGAAATCTGCCTGAGGGGCTGTTGAATAAGGAAAGAAAGGAACTGGGAAGAAGGGGAATAGCTGAAGGTGGTTGTTATATGTTAATTGTCTCCTGCTTCTTCTAGTCTTGGTTACCAGGTCAGGGACTGCCAATGGCCAACTCAGTATGCATTCTCTCCTTTTTTAACTAAACCATAATTTAATTGGTGGTAGCACTGTGGCCAGCTAAAACAAAACTCCTTCCTAGCCTCCCTTGCTGTTGATGTCTGCTGGGGATTCCTGGTCAGGTTTCACTTATCCTTTCTTCCTGTTGCCTAGACTGAAGAAAGACCTGATGGCTGGTGCAACAGTAGCCATATTGCTATGGGAATAAGGCCAACAGAACCCCAGAGACCTCAGCCCTGATAACCTTAAGCAACTTCCTACCCCTGGTCTTTTTACTATGTGAGTTGACACTCAACTCCTAATTTAATAAGCTACTTAGTCAAGGCGTTTCTTGTAACTAAACCATAGAAAACAAAGGATACGCTGATGTAAATTCATTCTCCTGGTTTTGTGATTGTGAACGATAAACTCCCAATCAGGCAGATCAAATTATTTTGTCCATGTGTAAATATGAGTCCACGTTAGAGAGCTGAACATATTTGCTGGAGCATCATCACCTGCAACAGTAAAACTAGTGAAGACTTCCGGACAATTTTTCAAAAGTCAGTAAAGTTGAATGAAGCATGCAAGGCTTGACCGCCATCCTGAGGCTCTAGAACGCCTGTTGAGATGGTCATGCCCTGTCCCCAGAGGCTGAAAACAGGACAGCTTCAGACCTCTGGCCACGGGGGTGTAATTTCCTTTCTGTCCTAACGTACCAAAGGAATAGTCCCAACTCCCAGCAGTATGTGCAGCTTCATGGGGCTGAAGTGAGGTGCTGCATTTGTAGTTCCAGTACCCAAGACTTTGAGAGTGTTGAAATACCATCAGTTCCTGGGAGAAAAGAGTGCTTTGTGGCCCACTCAGTCTTGCCTTGGGTGGCTGAATCATCAGGGAAGCTCATTAAGAATGCAGTCTCCGCAAGTCCACCCCACTGCACTCACATTTTTAACAAGCACACTTTCCAGTGTACTTTGGAAACTTGGGGTTGTCAGGGAAGGCATTTTATTGGCTGGTGGATTTGGAGAGCCCAGTGCCCATGGGCTCCTCCACCCCCCAGCTCCCCTCCAGCCTGGAAGACAAGCCCAAGCCCCTATGTAGGAGGCATAAGGCCCGTCACGAGAAAGCAGGGCTGTAGTTGGGCTGTCACTTAACCTCAGTGTTTTAACCGGTAAAATTCTAACTATGACTGTCCCTCCACCTTGAGTATTTGAAGACCAAATCTCCCCCCCACCTTTTTTTCTTTTTGCTCAGGGCCACCAGCTCTGAGAGAGGTGCAGAAGGGAGGGAAATATCATCACCACCTTTCCCGGTCACCTTCTTCTTGGCATTTTGTTCTTTCTCTTTTTCACTGTTTTCCCCTCACATCTCTTTTGTCATGTCTTCCCAATTAGCCCATCTAATGGTTAAGAGTGGACTGTAGACCCTCAGGGGGACCTGGCCAGTGACAAAGGCCTTGGAGGCCTGTGAGGGCTCATCTAGGCAGTGGAGTCTGTCGTTCACTTGGCGATCTGAAGACCTATTTGTCCAGACTTGGGTATTGTACTTAGTCTCCAGGGGGGTGATGATCTCACTGTCCCTGTGGCTTCAGCTGGTGTCTAGGAGTCACTGCCTAACTCCCAGTCCCCAAGCCTCAATCCCACTGCCCCCTAAACATTCTCCCGGTAAATGTTTCCACCTGCCTGATCTAAAGGAGCTTTGTACCCTGTATGTCCCAAGCTGAGCCCTTCATGGTCCAACCTCCAAGCCTACTCCCTGGCACCCTGGCTTTCAGGCAGCGATGCCTCCAGCTCCACAGCTGCCTAACCTGGACACCTGGTAGTTTGGCCCAGGGCACAAAGCAGAGACTATAAACCACTGTGTCTCAGCCGGGGCTGCTCCCTGGATCCCCTGGGGAGCTGTAGAGATACTGATGCTTAGGCCACACCCCCAGAGATTCTGATGGCATTTTCTGAGTAGAGGCCTGGGCAGAGGGATAAAGCGGCAGTGATTGCAATGGGCAGCCAAGGTGAAGGAGGCCTGCCTGCAACCCAGGAGAGACCTGGGACCACATCTCACTCTCTCTCAGCATGAATGTGGGCAAGCTGATTAACCTGTCTGGGTCTCAGTTTCCTCATCTGTGAAATGGACACAATAGTAGTACCTTCCCTGGTAAAATTGCCATAGCTTAAGTGAAATGATATTTGGAGACTGTAGAGTTTGTAGAGCACGGTGCCTGGCCAAAAAGCAGCAGGTAATGTTGGTGTGATGGAGTGCATTTGCTAGACTTTCATCAGTATCTTTTTGAGTTTTTCCATGTTTTTCTGGCAAAGACTCAATAGGGAAGAAATCCAACACCCCGTATCCTACTTTGTCCTGTCCCCATCAACCTCCACCTCCAGAGAATAAAGCCTGCTCTGTGTGTCTAATGGTACACGCTGTCCTTGCCCCAAGCAAGAATAGAGGAACAGGAACAGGCACGGCATGATCCTGTGTGTGCCCGTGTGTGTGTGAGTGTGTGAGTGTGTGTGTGTGTGTGTGAGAGAGAGAGAGAGAGAGAGATCTGAGAGAAGCGAGTCCTTGCTGCTGCCATCCCTCAGGCTTATGGATTTGGAAGATCTAGGCCTGAACAGGAACTAGGGAACTAACTGATCATCCTAGGAAGAGGAGGTGGCAGCCTCAGCTAAGGTGGTAGGTTCCCCTGAGGAGCGGGACCAGGGATGGGCCTGAGCTCTGAGCACCCTTGGGAAACTTGGGAAGGTCTTGGCTCAGAAGGAGAATAGCCACCAAAGAGGGAGCCCGCCACCTGGCCTGAAACAAGCCCCTGCCCCAGGCAGCCCTTGCTAGCTTGTGAGGGGTTTGTATAGTCTGGGGGTATCCAACCTGCAGCCTATGGGACACGTGCAGATTTTGTAAAGACATTTTTGCTTATCCATGGTGTCCAATGTCACAAAAATTATGCATGGACCTTTTGTTTTACTCTTCAGTTTTTGTCAGTGTTTGTGTATTTAATGTGTGGCCCGAGGCAACTCTTCTTCCAATGTGCAGCAGAGAGGAAAAAAGGTTGGCTACCCCTTGTCCAAAGGGGAGAGAAAAGACTTTCAAAAATCTTGTCTCTAGACTCCTCATAGGCCATAACAAGGGGGGACTCAAACTGGATTTAGTCTAACACAGAAACTAGGCAATGGGTCATTTCTCCTGCTCTGCGCTCCGTGATGTAGGCTGTATTCCAGTTAATTACTGGGATTTTTCCTGACTCCTCTTTTCCCCTCTCTTCCTCCTTCTGAGGTCTTGCTTGGACTCCCCTCAGGTGGCACACGGCCTGGACCTTCTCTTGAGGCTGTCCTCTCCCCTCCCCCTTTACCTGTTCAAGCTCCTCCTCCTTCAGGCCAGATTCCTGGGCAGGCTCCCCCGGCACCTGCAGCCTGTCACTTCTCTCCCCTCCCCTGGTCTTCCCCACTGCCTATCAGCCCAGAATGCCTGCACATGCCAGGCACTCCCTAGAGAGTGAGTGCATGGATGAATGGAGGGATTAAACACACACTGTCACTCCACCTTGGATGGCTACTGGGAATAAGCGGAGGGAATGTTCAAAACAGGCGGCAGGAACTCAGGGAGGAAGTGGAAGCTCACTGCAGCCGGGAGAATTCCCTGTGGTCTAGTCCAAAAGAAACTGTGAATTGAGCATAAGCTAGAAAGCAACATAAATATTGTTGTAGAAAGAATTAAGGGGATTCTTTTTTTGTGTGACAGTGTCTGACTCTGTCACCCTGGGTAGAGTGCTGTGGCATCATCATAGCTCACAGCACCTTCAAACTCTTGGACTCAGGCACTCCTCTTGATTAGCCTCCTGAGTACAGGAGGCTCCTGCCACTATGACTGGCTAATTTTTCTAATTTTAGTAGAGATAGGGCCTCACTCATGCTCAGGCTGGTCTGGAACTCCTGACCTCAAGGGATCACCCTCCTTGGCCTCCCAGAGTGCTAGGACCGAATTAAGGGGATTCTTATCAGACACACTGAAAATATGACCTGCCCAAGTGTTCCACCCAATGTAACTTTGTTGTTGTAGCTATTCGAGCTGTCTCTACACTCATTTCACTTTAAGGAAAAAATGTGCATCTTTGGGGGCTCAAGTGGCTCTTCTGAGGCATGATTTGATTGTTAGATGGATGAAGGTATGTTAGTAATGTGCTGCTAATCCAACCTACATATGCTAAACATACTGGCCTTTTTTCTTCAGCCAATACTTTCTGGGTTTGTAGACGTGAAGGCCAGACACACTTAAAAAGAATGCTAACCTAGGCCAGGCACGGTGGCTCACACCTGGGATCCTGGCACTCTGGGAGGCCCAGGCGGGTGGATTGCCTGAGCTCAGAGTTCGAGACCAGCCTGAACAAGAGCGAGACCTTATCTCTAAAAATAGCCAGGCCTTGTGGCAGGTGTTGGTAGTCTCAGCTACTTGGGAGGCTGAGACAAGAGGATCCAAGAGTTTGAGGTTGCTGTGAGCTATGATGCCACAGCACTCTACCAAGAGTACCAAAGTGAGACTTTGTCTCAAAAACAAACAAAAAAAAGAATGCTAACCTAAAGAAACAGAGACCAGGGACGTTAATGACAAGAGATAACAGGGAGACATGAGTAGTATTATACAGACATAACTTTGACTATATATTACACAGTAATAGAGTATAGAAGAAAATATAGAGAGTAATAATTATGAAAGAGTAGATTATAAGTGGAAATGTAATATAGAATATAAAATCTAGAATCAAAGTAAAGCATTAGTGAACCATTGGATTTCTTACATTAAATACTTTTGATACCGTCCCTACCCTGTTTTCTGCTCTCAGGGTGCCGGGGTAATCTTGGCTCAAAGGTAGAAAAGATAGAGCTTTTAGTATTTGTAATAGCGTTAAGCTGACGATTAGGAGGCTGTAATGCACCTAGCCTTCTGCTCACAGGGGAAGGGGCACCAATAGCCAGAGTGCAAGCCCCTGCTGACTCCTCTGGGCAGCTCAGAGTGATTCCCTGTCCTTCTGTGCCTTCTAGGGCCATCTTCCCTCCTAAGGCAGGCTCTGATGGAAGCCCTGGATCTCGAGGACCCGAAAGACTCAGATCCATGCGCGACATTCTGAGGCACTGACCAGGAAGTGACTTCTGGAAGCTTGCGGCTGGTCCTGCTGCCCTGAATCCACTCTTTCATGGAAGAATCAATTAACACCAATAAATACACCATTTAACATCAAGGTTGTGTTTTTTAACTTTCTGAAAATAATCGCTCAGTTAAAAAGACAAAAACAAAAAATCTAGTGAGGAGGAGGGGCGCTTAAGTGCAAAGAATCTCTAATTTTAGAACTTGAAGTTAATGGTGATTGTGTCGGGGAGACAACTTGGGGGACTGGGCTGGACTTCACAGCCCTTCTGGGTGTCACAGGTGATTGTGTCAGTGAAGCCAGTCCATAGAAATCATCTCTTTTCCATGTCCTCTTAGAACTTCCTTGGAATGGAATCCCAGTACTTCACACGTGTCTAGTGAAACAAAATGTATTTCCACTAAATGGTAAATTTCTCCAAGGTGGAGACAGCGCCTTCATTTCTGCCTTCTTATCAGTGCCTGGCACACAATAGGCACATGATGGGATGGTTGGTGGAACTGAATTACAAGTGGGTTCCTAAGGCGGCAGCTTCAGTAGTGGCTGAGCAGAGTGCACCAACATGGCTGCCTGAGCCGATGCTCACTGCTTTCCCCATGACTGGGCCCGGCTGTTGCCCAGGAGAATAGACTTAGTTCAGAAACAACTTCCTACCCTGTTAGTAAATAGGAAAACCAAGGCAGTAGAAGGCATTGTACTCTAGCCCCCCCTGTGCGGCAATTTGCTATTTTAATGCAAATTTAATGAAATAATGAAAAGAGGCTCACACAGACACACAAACCTGTCTGTCCCTGAGCTATTATTAGGCGATTATGTAAAGTCAATGAGATTGCATGGTGCCACCTTAACCCCAGAGGGGGGGAGGGGCAAGGCCAGTTTCATGCGAAATAGGCTCTGAGAGGATTAAGCATTACGGATACAGTATTTGCTGCCACAGCCCCAGCCTCTGTTGTTGTTGTTTTTTTGCGGTTTTTGGCCGGGGCTGGGTTTGAACCCGCCACCTCCGGCATATGGGGCCGGCGCCCTACACCTTTGAGCCACAGACGCCGCCCCAGCCCCAGCCTCTGAAAGTTGGGTCTGTGCACTCCCTCCTCAGAGTGTGACCTCTTAGGAGGCAGGAAGAAAGGGAGTGACCTGTACTAAACACTTTGCTAGGTACAACACAAGAGGCTTTAACGCCTCATCTTATTTATTCCTCGCAGCCATTCCTTAGAGCAGTGGTCAATAAACTATGGCCCTTGGGCCAGAGCTGGCTCACTGCCTGTTTTGTACGTAACGTTTGATTGGAATACAGCCTTGCTTGTATGTGTGTTGTGGCTGCTTTCCACCTACAAGGGCAGAATGGAGTAGTTGTGACAGACCATTTGGTCCACAAAGCCACAAATGTAAACTGTCTGCTCCTTTATAAAGCTTGTGGCCCCTGTCTTAGAGGAAGGCATTTATTAGTCAAAGTAGGCTACATTCACTGCAGAACAAACTGTTCTGGAAATCTCAGAGGCTTCACATCACATAACACAGGTTTATTTTTCAGGGAAGTGACTTACCTATAGTGAGTAGGCAGGGGGTTCTGCTCCCCGTAATCACCTGGGGACCAGGCTGTAGGAGCAGCCACTATCTCAACAGATGGCTTCAGGGCAGGGAAAGGGAGAGCTAGAGAGCTGGGTGCCAAGCTTTTAAACACTTCATTTTGAAAGTGGCCTGCTCACCTTGGCTGGACCTGCTCAGATGGCACCACCAGATTGTCAGGGGGCTGGGAAATGTGGGAGAAGCGCGTAGTTGTTTGATGAGCAGTAAGGACCTAGGCACAGTGATATCACCTCCATTGCACAGAAAAACAACACGGTGGCGGTCCCAGAGTTTAGAAGTGACACAGCCAGGACTCTAGTTCCCATCTTTCTAGCTGTAAAGCCCATGCTCTTCTCAAAACTTCATGCTGTCTACCATTAATTTATTTTTAATCAGCTCTATTCATAATTTCGTTAAACATTAGGACCCACCTTACCATCTCAGCCAGGCCAAGTGGAGATCTAGGTGACGGTTTCTGAACAGCAACCTCAGTGCGGTCTTGGGAGTAGTGGCCAGTGTGAGATTTGAAGCTCAGAGGCCAACTGAAGAAAGCTCAGAGCATGGCATTCAGGGGGGTTAATTCAGTTGGGTTGGAAGAAGGAGAACTAGGGCATTCCCAGGGACTGTTCTGATGTGGCGCCCAAAGGAGAAGGGACACAGGGACACTCACCTGGTATACAATCTAAGGAGGTGGCGCTTGCAGACCACAGAGCATTGGCTCCTCCTTGGCAATCACACTTGCATGCTTTTTGGTACCAGGGGTCCTCGCCCTCATCCTGTGGGCAGCCAGAGGGGCAGGTGGTCAGAAAAATCACAGTCAGAGGCAAACATGGTTGTGGGTCCAGCCCCATTGGAAAGCTCAAAACCCACACTTACTTCTTACATGTCATTTATGGCAGTTTTGCTACAATGGCAGATTTGAATTATTAATGCAGCCTAACACTCATCTTTTATTCTAAATGAGCAAATGTCTGCCACCGTGAGTGACCAGCCAATAATCTCACAGACACACTCATGCAGAGGGAAATGTTTACTTCATTACAGTTATCTTCTGGGGGGGTTGGGGGTTTAGGGGACTAAAATCCAAGATCTCACATCCCCTGGAGATTCCTATCTGGGAACCTAATTTTAAAAGGTGCCAGATTCCAGATAGCGCCATCTGAATTTAAGGCCTGGTGTACTTTGGCTCTCTCATTAAAACACCAACCTTGGAGTTTGCCCAGGGAAAACATGCTATTGCCACCGCCAGAAAGGAAAAAAAAAGATCTTTAAAAATACATTTTTTCAAAAAGTGATAGCCCTAGACATAGGAAAATCTTCAAAAGCGGTATGCAAGCAAATCTCAGCCTCCTCGCTGCAACATACCTCAGTAGACGATAATCCCAGTGTGGCTGAGCAAAGAGACAAGAGGGGGGAAATCAAATGAATCAAAGAAAGAGACATTCAACAAAGTCACTCATATGAAACTAGTCACATGAAAGTTAAAAGTCCTTCTGGAGGAAGTCAAGCTAAGTAAACATCTGCCTGGAAAAGCATGCACAGATGCTGAGAAACTAGGGACAGGAAAATCAAACAGAAAGAATAGGACACTATCATTATTATTCTGTTCATTATAGCGTTTTGGAAAATACAATAATGTAGCAGAGTGGGGAGCGGGGATAGCTTATATTTCTTACCATCAAAGGCAATGCTATTAACATTTTAGTATAAATTTTTTCAGTCATCTTTCTATACGTATTTTTTAAACATTTGAGAAGCAACTATCAAAACAATTTTGTATCCTGCTTTCTTTTCCACTGAACATTAACAATATGAGCCTTTATTTTTACTTATTAACTTCTTCTTCTTCTTCTTCTTCATCATCATCATCCCTGTTTCTGCCCAATGCCCTATTCTGCCACCGTGCCACACTGAAATTATTTAGGATTAGAACATTACTTTAAAATTCTATTTTTTAGGTTTCTCGATGATGTGCAGGAAATATCAAGCCACAAAGTACAAATACTGTATAAATAACGTGGGAAAATAGAAGATGTGCAAAATTTAACATAAAACCAACAAGCTATCTTTTTACTTTTTATTTTTATTTTTTCATTATTATTATTTTTGAGACAGAGTCTCAAGCTGTCGCCCTGGGTAGAGTGCCGTGGCATCACACCAACCTCAAACTCTTGGGCTCAAGTGATCCTTTTCTCTCAGTTTCTCTACTTTTAGTAGAGATGGGGTCTCGCTTTTGCTCAGGCTGGTCTTGAACTCTCGAGCTCAAGCTATCCACCCGCCTCAGCCTCCCAGAGGGCTAGGATTACAGGCGTGAGCCACTGTGCCGGGCCCCAAACTATCTTTTGAGAAGTATAAAGATGACAAATGCACAATTTAGTAGGAAAAGAGTTTGTATATATTAGCATAAACTGATTGCTTAAATTTACACTGTTCAATACAGTGGAAGAAGCCGGTCTTATGCGGCTCTTGGGATTTAAATTAAAATTAGCAAAATAAAAAATTCCTCAGTCGTACCAGTCACATTTCAAGTGCTTATTAGCCACACATGGCTGATGGCTGCCGTACTGGGTAACACAGACAGAACATTTCTACCATCACAGAAGGTTCCATTGCACAGCACTGGTTTAAAGCACTGATGGGGTGGCCTGAAGCAACCCGCCAAAGTGAGAAGGTCTTTCTAACCTTTTCCCACTCCCTTTCTCCGGAGGCCAGCTATAGAAACCTAAGTTCCCCTCCTCCCTCCTCCCTTGAGGACCCTCACATGACAGGTGTCCTGCCCTCCACCTGGACGGTAGGAATGTCAGACAAGAACACCAAGAAGAATCTGAACAGATTATTCTCCCGAGTTGATTACCATTAGATCACACCCTTTGGTCCTCCAGTCATATTTCTGTGTGGCTATTGATAAAAATGCACAGATCCGGCTCGGCGCCTGTAGCTCTGCAGCTAGGGTGCCGGCCACGTGCACTGGAGCTGGCGGGTTCCAACCCAGCCCGGGCCCGCCAAACAACAATGACCGCTACAGCTAAAATAGCCAGGCATTGTGGCGGGCGCATGTAGTCCCGGCTACTTGGGAGGCTTAGGCAGGAGAATCACTTAAGCCTGAAAGTTTGAGGTTGCTGTGAGCTATGATGCCATGGCACCCTACCGAGGGTGACACAGTGAGACTCTGTCCCCCCCCCCAAAAAAAAACACAGATCTGCTAGGCACAGTGGCTCACACGTGTAATCCTAGCACTCTGGCAGGCTGAGATGGGGGGGGGGGGGTTCCCTGAGCTTAGGAAGTTCCAGATCAGCCTGAGCAAGAGTGAGACCCCCTTCTCTACCAAAAATAGAAAAACTAGCCAAACCTAGTGGCTAGTTTTCTCAAAAGAACAACAAAACAAAACACACACAGATCTTCCTGTTTCTTTGGGTTTTCATTTCTAAAGGCTCTTGTAACATGTAAAACCTATTAAATAAATTTGTTTGTTTTTCTCTTGTTAATCGGTCTTTCGTCACGGGGGCTCAGCTATGAGCATTGCGATGAGGGAGGAAATGTATTATGATTTCTCTCCCCATTCAGCACCAAAACTCCATTTCCCATTTTCAACAAAACAAATACCTTTATTTCTTTTCTGACTATAAAGTCAACACACTCTACTGTAAAAGTTTCAAACAAAACTGGAGTGTAGAAAATGGGAAATAAAAGTCACTCCTTTAACCATTTAACTACTTAAAAAGTGACTCTGATACCCCCCACCAAAACTTTCAGATTGTTTTAGAGAGTAAAGGAATGGTCTCATATTTTTCATCACAATTATAAAAACTACCTTTTTTTTTTTTTTGAGACAGAGTCTCACTCTGTCACCCTGGGTAGAGTGCTGTGGCATCATCATAGCTCACAGCAACCTCAAACTTTTGGGTTCAAGCGATCCTCTTGCCTCAGCCTCCTGAGTAGCTGGGACTATGGCCATGAGCCACCATGCCTGGCTAATTTTTCTATTTTTAGTAGAGATGGTGTCTCACTTAAAAGCTATCATTTAGGCTTGGCGCCGGTAGCTCAGTGGCTAGAGCACCAGCCACATACACTGGAGCTGGCAGTTTTGAATCCAGCCTGGACCTGCCAAACAACAATGACAACTACAACCAAAAAATAGCCAGGTATTGTGGCGGGCACCTGTAGTCCCAGCTATTTGGGAGGCTGAGGCAAGAGAATTGCTTAAGCCCAAGAGTTTGAACTTGCTGTGAGCTGTAATGCCACAGCACTCTACCCAGGGCGACATAGTGAGACTCTGGTCTCAAAAAAAAAAAAAAAGCTATCATTTAAATAATACACATTTATCCATTCAGTGATCATTTTGCATGTCTGCTGTGAACCTGGCACTGTACTAGGGCCTGGGATTTCTGAAATGGGAGCCTCACTCTCTGCTCACAAAGGGCTTGAAGACAGGGAGAACCCAGAACACCAGACAACACGCATGGTGAGTACTTTGGTGCATTATGGGTAGGCTACCAGGGGAGTCAAGGGGGCCTCTTAGCCTGGGAAGACTCAGGGCTACTCGGCATCCACAACCACCACACTGCTGTCTCTCCTAGCCCTTGTTCCACTGGTTAAGTACCCACTATGGGCAGAATTGACCCTTTCAGATAGCAACGAAGATTAGGGAGTGCCATCTTGGTAGGACGCCACTGCAGTCCCTGGGACAGTCTGGATGTTTGTGTCCCCCCCCTGAAATTCATATGTCGAAACCTAATCACAAATGTGATAAAATTAGGAGGTGGGACCTTTGGGAGGTGATTAGGTTCCACCTTCATGAGTAGGATTAGTGTTCTCATAAAAGAGATCCCAGAAAGCTAGCTCGGTCCTTCCACCACGTGAAGACACACCAAGAAGTCACCATCTGTGAACCAGAAAGCAGGCCCTCACCAGACACTGAATCCGCTGGCACCTTGATCATGAACTTCACAGCCTACAGAACTGTGAGAAATAAATTCCTGTGGTTTATAAGCCACAGTACTGTAATGCCAAACCCTGTGCTGGCAAAGGAAGTTACCAGCAACTTTATATTTTCAAATCTGATGATCTGTTCCTAACAGTGACCTTCCGTCTTCACACTGCAGTGTTGGGGGCTATCAGTCCCTCCCATCTTCCTTTAGATCCCATCACTTTGGATAAACCCCCTTTGAGAGCTCTGTTTCCTCCACCTACCCCATACAGGTTGCTAAATCCAAGGTTCAGACTCTTGCATTGAATGGCCTACTGGCTATTTCCCTGTAGATGTCTCTTGCTATCTAAAACTGGACCCACCCAAATGCTGGCAAAGCCATAAGGCAACCCGAACTCTAACATGTTGCGGATGGAGGTTTAAGATGGTCTAGCCTCTTGGGAAAACTGTTTGGCAGTTTATACTAAGGCTCAAAATATATGAAGTCAGATGATTAAGTTCATGAACTCATCCTAGAAAAAGTACTTTGAAGGGCGGACTAGGCACTGGTGTCGGTGCATAGCTTCCCAAGGGAGTACTTTGAATGTGATCATAGAGATATTCAGCAATGAAGTATGTGGCACTCATTTTCATATGGGCCCTACGACCTAGCAATTCCACTTCTAAGGAGTTATCCACCAGAAATACACACAAATATTAAACCACACACACAAAAAAACATATACTAGATTAATCATAGCAGCGGTATTTGTAATACCCCCAAACTAGAAACACTCACATGTCCATCAAGAGTAGAGTGGCTAGGTCGTGGTGTAGTCACACAACAGAACACTCAAGTGCAACGAAAATACACAGTCTGTAACTACACACCACAGCACAGACGCGTCTCACAATGTTGAGTGAAAAGTCAGAGGCTGATGCGGATATAACATGTGAATCTAGTTAAAAATGTACAGAAATCAGGTGAGCTAATCCATGCCATTGGACATTAAGATCCTGGGGCAGAATGGAGGGAGGAGACCCTGGGAGGGTGTCCGGCGCCCTGGTCATGTTCTGCTGCTGGATCGGGGTGCTGGCCGCATGGGCATGTTTGGTGGGGAGAGCTCGCTGAGCTCCGCGCTTATATGTATGTACTCTTCTGTGTGCATGTTATGCCTCAGTGAAAAGGTTTTGAAACATCCGAACGCATCTCCTTCCTCAGACTGTTGTCCTTTCCCTTTCTAACCTGCTGAACGGCTCTGCCATTCACCTGCCGCCCACCTGCCTCCCCGTCCAGAGACCTGGGCCTCATCCTTGCCTCCTCTTTTGACCTGGGGGACTTCTCTTCTTTGCACTCCGCTGCCACTGCCTGCTTTGCGACCCCACCCTCACTCCCCCATCGTCTCCCTGCCAGAGAGCTGCTGGCTCAGCCTTATGATGTGCAAACCTGTTCGGGTCACCTACCTGCTCGAAACCCATTAGCGGGTCCTCATTGCCAAGAGGACCTCATTACCTCTGACGTTTATCAGTATCTCTCCATTCCTCATCCCTAAGGTGAGTCTAGTAGCATGTCCTCCAGGGGGTTGCCCCGACCCCTCTCTTACTACCTCTCCAGATATGTCTTTTGCAGTCTGTGCTACTTGCCATGCCTCACATGTGCCAGACGGTTTCATGCCTCTGTCCACAGAGTTTCTTTGCTGCAAATGCTGCCCTTCCACACCCCGGCTTCTCTGCCCGTGTATCCCCTTTCCTATAAATAGGAAATTTCCTGTCCCCCAATTCACCACTTGCTCTGGCCTTTTTCTTATCTACTGGTTTAAGCACCTAAATGATTACAGAAATTGATAAAAAACATAGTTGAGGCTCAGCGCACATAGCACAGTGGTTACTGCACCAGCCACATACACCAGGGCTGATGGGTTAGAACCCGGCCCGGGCCAGCTAGACAACGACAACTGCAACAAAAGATAGCCGGGCCTTGTGGCAGGTGCCTGTAGTCCCAGCTCCTTGGGAGGCTGAGGTAAGAGAATCGCTTAAGTCCAAGAGTTAGAGGAGGTTGTGAGCTGTGATGCCACAGCACTCTACCGAGGGCAACATAGTGAGACTCTGTCTCAAAAAAAAACAAAAAGATAGTTGCTAGTGACTGATCCCAAAGCATTCATCTCATTCATTCAGCTAATATTCAGTGAGCAGCTACTGTATCTCAGTCTCAGC
Source organism: Perodicticus potto (assembly GCA_963574655.1). Taxonomy (NCBI): domain Eukaryota; kingdom Metazoa; phylum Chordata; class Mammalia; order Primates; family Lorisidae; genus Perodicticus; species Perodicticus potto. The sequence goes on from CAUYRH010128867.1 coordinate 37,497, forward strand.
TTTACATTTTAGGTGCTGGGGATACAGCAGTAAACAAAACAGGAAAAAACAAGGCTGGGTGCAATGGGAGGCCAAAGCAGGTGGATTAATTGAGCTCAGGAGTTCAAGACCAGTCTGAGCAAGAGTGAGACCCCATCTCTAAAACTAGCTGGGTGTTGTGGCAGGCACCTGTAGTCCCAGCCACTCAGGAGGCTGAGGCAAGAGAATCACTTGAGCCCACAAGTTTGAGGTTGCTGCGAGCTATGATGCCCATGGCACTCTACCAAGGGTGACAAAGTGAGACTCTGTCTCAAAAACAAACAAACAAACAAAAACAGGAAAAGCACCTGACATCACTGTACTTACAGGCTAGTATGTCTGTGTGTGCGCACATGTGTGCGTCATGCAGAGTAGGAGAATAAATGTATGCATCAATGAACAAATAAACTATACCAGATCTGACAATTCAGTTTGCGAACTCATCTTGGAAAAAGTGCTACATACCTCATTGCTGAATATCACTATGGCTACCTTTGAGGTACTCAAAGGTATGCACTGATGCCAGTACCTAGGTCATCCTTCAAAGTACTTTTGGAACTTTGTAGCTGTTGTCCCATTAGCTTTGATGTCCTGAATGTCATAAAAATGTCTTCCTTTCAACATTTCCTTTATCTTCATGTAAAGAGAAAAGTCATCATGGGCCAGATCGGGTGAGTAGGAAGGGTGTTCCAATGTAGTTATTTGTTTACTGGCTAAACCTCCCTCGCAGATAGTGCTGTGTGAGCTGGTGCATTGTCGTGATGCAAGAACCATGAGTTGTTGGCCAAGATTTTCAGTTAAGATTTTCCTGTTTCTCTATCAATGCTTTCTTGATAGTCAGCCAATGATTTTTGACACAGAATTCAACAAATTTTTGCAATCTTTTCCTTAGTTCTCCTTGTTACTGGCCACCCTGATTTCTCTTCATCAGTGACACTTTCTCTTGCTTCCAAAAAACATTATCTGTCTATTTGTTCACTGCTATTTTCTTCATGGCATTATCCCCATAAACTTGGACTAACATGTCCCTGATTTCCTTCCACTCTTGCCAAGTTTAACAAGAAATTTAATGGTTGTTCCTTGCTCTAATTCAAGCTCCAACATTTTTTTTGATGACACACAAAAACACGCAACGATAACAAATGCCACTCAGCAAGACATTGCCACACATCAACACAAACACAGCTGTGACACACTGATATACCAAGGTTATGAAACCTTACAAAGTTGTTTGTATAGGGCTGCCTATGTAAGTGCACAGTGGCAAGTTTGTGAACTTAATTGTCAGACCTCATATAGTATGTAAAATGATGATGACTCTATGGACAAAACAAAAAGGAAAGAGGTCAAGTGATAGGAACTGGTAGACTCAAGGAAGCCCTCATTGAGAAGGTGATGTTGGAGCAAAGACTTGAAGGAGGCAAGATACCTGTGGGCAAAGGGAAGCTTCTAGATACTTCGAGGCAGAGGGAATAGCAAGTACAAAACCCCTGAGGCAGGAATTTGTTTGGCATGTTCTAGAAAGAGCAAAGAGACTCTGGGACGGGAGCCAGATAATAGAGAGTGTTAGGAGATGAGGAGTTGGAAGGTTTGGAGGAGGCAGTTCCTGCACAGCCTGTGGGCCTGGTGAGGACCTTGGCGTTTACCCTGCGTGAGACTTTGGAGGGCTTGAGGGGAGAAGGGCCATGACCGGTCACGGTTTCAAAGCTCCTCTGGTGCTGTGTTGTAAGCTAGCCTGCCAGAGCAAGGAGGGCAACAGAGTCCGGTTCTGAGGTGAGTGCTGTCCTCCTGGGGAGAGACGATGGTAGCTTAGCTCAGGGTGGTGGCAGTGGAGATGATGAGGAATGGCTGGCTTCTCACTGCATTTGGAGAGTAGTGCTAACAGGATCTGCTGACAGATTACACATGGGGTATAAAAGAAAGAGAAGCCCAAGGCCTGTGCAACCGGAAGGGTAGGACTGCCATTTACTGAGGGGGGGATGCCGGGTGGGGGGGAAGGTTTTAGAGGGAACAAGGGATTTGGGGGAAATGGGGTGGAGGAGGTTTTGAAACAGTGAGTTTGAGAGGCCCAGAGGACACCTGAATGTTGAAGTTTGAGTGGGCACCTGGATGGATGTTTCTGGAGCTCAGGAGAAATTCCAGAAAGGTTGAGTGGTAACCTGTGCTCTTTGGAGTTAACTTATAACCTCGGCTTATAACTCTTCATCAGGAAATACAAAGGAAATGAGCAATCTGTCTAGAAGTAAGTACTGACTTGGGGGTTGCTAATCTAGTAGGCGTTCTGCCCCACACCTCACCCTCAAGAGAAGCTGGGGATGGCTGATAGGCCCTGTCGGTTGGACAACATCATTTATGCCAAGACCATCTTTTGGGGGGACCAAAGACAAGGGTTGTTGGTACTGATGATGTAGCTTTAATAACCAAATCAATTTGGCTCAAAGGCATCTCTGTCACTGAAGAGGGTCTGATCTATTCAGCTGCAGCTGAGCAAACCCACAGTTCAAAGGCCCAGCAACTCAGCCTGCAGGGACTTTTGCACTACTCCAGGTCCATTGCTGGGCCTGGAACAGTTTCCACATTCTGCAGAAACAAAGCGGAAGGTGAAGGGAAAGGTGGGGCAACTCAGGAATTTACTCCGGAAGAGGAAGGCCTGGCTTCAGAGCCAATTCCTGTGCAAAATCAGATTTGGGGCTGATTTTTTGCATTTTGTTTCCCCTCAGGCTCCCCTCCCCAGAAAGCATCTGTCTTTAGGCAGCCTGAGATTCTGAGGTGCCAGATCCTTATGGAAATGAGCAGAGAAAGAAGGAACAAGAAGCATTTTACAGGGAAAAGCTGTCACCAAGGGAGAAGCAGCCTGGCTGCTGTAGCTTCCCAAAATGGTTTAATCACCAAAAAACAGGAGAACAAAGGCAAAAGCATTTCTGACTACAACAAATTATCATGCCAGAAAGCAACATACTGGATTGAGAAAAAGGAAAAACATCAGCCTTCAAAGGAAAAAGAGCACAAGATTTCAATTACGTGGTTGCAAATATTTTTCTCCCAACTTGCATTGTTTTGTGATTCCTTCACAGGTTACTCTAGACGTCTGCCACTCACCAATCTTAGATTTATGCAATATGGGCTCATTACGCCCTTTGGGAACAGAAGACCACTGCCTCGGGGAAACTTTTTGCAACAAAGTTCCAAATATGCCTATTTTCTTTTTAATTTAGCATGTTCGTGCTCCCTCTCTCTCTTCTTTCTTTTGAGACAAAGACTCACTTTGTCACCCTCAGTAGAGTGCCCTGGCACTACAGCTCACAGCAACCTCAAACTCTTGGGCTCAAGCATTCCTCTTGGCTCAGGCTCCCAAGTAGCTGGGACTCCAGGTGCCTGCCACAATGCCCAGCTGGAAAAACATGCTTATTTCTTGAAATGTCCCTTGCAAGCCCAAGAGGAAAAGTGTGCATTGGCTACATAAGAAAGGTAGTTTTAGTCTCCTTGATCGGATATTGCTAAATAACCTAACGCTCCTTCCCATGGAAACAGAGGAAGCCAGGGAGAAAAGCATAAAATTATGAATGATAAATACTATCTGTAACTAGCTTCAATCTACTTGAGAAACAGGAATAAGACACAGGAAGAACACAGCAGGCTACAATAATGTCCCTCTTGTAAAGAAGAAAGAAGGAAATCGCTTCTGGTGCGAAAGTGTTACTATTTTGGGTGACAGGCATATTCATGGGCAAATCTGGTATCCGCACATGCTTCCACACAGATGAACCTCAAAGACATATGCTGAGCGAAAGACAGAAGACCATATGTCGTATGATTCCATTTAAATGAAATGTCCAGAATTGGCAAATCAATAGAGACAGGGTAGATTTGTGGAGGCTGGGAGAATGGGGAGTGAGCACTTCATGTCTGGGGTGATGAAAAATGCTCTAAAAATCGGTTGTGTGTGCCACACATCTGTAAAGATACTACAAACTATGGAATTGTAAATGGGTGAATTTAATGGTGTGTAAATTACATCTCAACAAAGATGCCTTTAAAACCTGTAATCCTAGCAGTCTGAGAGGCCGAGGGGAGTGGATCGCTTGAGCTCAAGAGTTTGAGACCAGCCTGAGCAAGAGCGAGACCTTATCTCTGAAACTAGCGGGCGTTGTGGCGGGCATCTGTAGTCCCAGCTACTTGGGAGGCTGAGGCAAGAGAGAATTGCCTGAGCCCAAGAGTTTGAGGTTGCTGTGAGCTATGGCCCCACAGCATTCTACAGAGGCTGACAAAATGAGACTAAAAAAAAAATGCCTTTTAAAAACCACCTGCAATCCCTGATGGTTGATGCACCTGCAAAGGGCCACATTCACCTGTAAGATAAGGCTAGGTGACTCTTTTTTTTTGTTTTTTACATAATAAAAATGATCAAATAATGGACTAATATATTTTAATATGATGAATATTTTTAAAATCGTTATTGGCATTAAATCTAAAATGTGCAGCAGAAGATAAGTTGTAAGACCTAAGTAGCATGTTACTGTGACGATGCGAGCATAACTGAAGTCAGCCTGTTTACTTGATTACCCCATAATGAGGAGCCACTGCCACCGAAGAACAGAAACAGCAAAGAGTGAATCGGACGAAGAACCTTTGTCTTTACATTCCCGTTTGCACAATGAAACGCATCTTTTCCATGCGTGTTGGCCATATGTTATCCATGCTAATTAGTGCAGAAATTGCGTCCTTTAGTTTCTCCTCTGTCTCCTCGAGCACTCTTCTGGCTCAAGGGAAAGCACACAGTAGGTCACCAAGCTAAAGTAGCCATTTGGGGGATGGCTAGTTTCCTTCCAAGCAGTATATGGGAGTAGGGCCTGAGTTAGGTGGGTAAGAGAATTTTGGCTCCCCAAGCCTTCCCACTGGACCACATTCCATGCTACCTGAACAGATGATACTCTCTGCTCTTCAAGGATATTTCTAGAGTGCCCCAAGCCATGCAGAAATTGGTAAACTATAGCACAGGAAAGAGTATTGTCCTCTGAGACTTCTGACAGCCCGTCTTTTATTATTGATATCTACTAATGGGTAGGTCTTGTTTAAAATTGCATTTTTTATAGGAAGCTTCTCATTTGGGGGTCACAGAGCAAGGTTGTTAGACTCAGCGCTTTGAAAACAACAGGATCTGCCCTGCGTGTCCAATTCTTACACAATATTTGCCTCAGAGCAGATACTTAAGGATGGGCTCTTGAATGAATGGACAAGGAATGAATGAATCTCCATGCCAATCACAAAGAAATCTGAGGTCAAACTCTGTGGATATCTGACATTTAAGGGTATTTGGATCTAAGCCTCGAAAGACTTTAGCTGAGGAAAGAGTGAGGAGTGAAGGAAAAACAACAAAAGATGCCAGGTGTGATGGCTCATGCCTGTAATCCTGGCACTCTGGGAGGCCGAGGTCAGTGATTGCTTGAGTTCAGGAGTTCGAGGCCAGCCTGAGCAAGAGCAAGACCACATCTCTAAAAACAATAGCTGAGTGTTGTGGTGGGTACTTGTAGTCTCAGCTTGCCTCGGGAGGCTGAGGCAAGAGGATCCATTGAGCCTAAGAGTTTGAGTTTTCTGTGAGCTATGACACCCAGCACTCTACGGAGGACAACTGAGTGAGACTATGTCTCAAAAAAATAAAAGAAGAAAAACAACAAAAGTATCTTAAAGTATTAAAAGTTACTGGCACAAGTTGCTGACTATTAATTGCAAGGGGAAAAAAAACAATGGAAAATTGATCTAGATGATCCCTACTTACAAATTTACCTTGGGGTTTGCAAAACGACCTTGGGATTATATTTTCACAAGTCTTTGCAAATACTCTACCAATGAAATATAGCGAGAGGGTAGAAAGGATAAGGATTGAAAGCAGGCATTCTAAGTCTACTTGTGAGTTTCGTCATGTCTACCAGTCCTCCTTCTCCCCACCCTCCTCATTTATTTCCTATAGCTCAAGTGCACAACGACCACAAAGAAGACAGTCAACCAATTTCCAATGTCTGAATGAACCAGAAAAGAAATTCTGAGTTGATGAGTTGAAAACTGAGAGAGCCATGAAAAGAATGTTATTTCAAAGATTGAGAGAGAATTGAAAAGTGGAATTGGATGACATTTTAGAGATTTACTGGTAATTTTTCCTTATTTAATCAGATCACACTAAAGGGCCATATGTAGACATTTTTAAATGATTGAGTGTATTCTGTCTTGGGGGATTCCTGACTCTCACTTGGATTATGCTTTTTATTAGATTCCAGTAGTAATCGGCATGTTACATTAATCTGTATTTAAACTAGAGTGACCTCACGTCCTGATTTGCCCTGGACAGTTCTGATTTACACCTGTTGTCCCAGCATAATTATTAATAGCATCCTCCTCCACCCCCAGTAGCATCTGGGCTTAGAAGATTAAATTCTACAATCACCCTAACATTGACTCCTAAAAATTTTCAAGAATATGCCATATTTGCTCATTAATTATTAAAAGCCATAGCCATTTTATACAATTTCTGAGACCCTTCCTTGTTTCTGTTGATTTTAAGCATCCTTTGAACTTTTAGAACGCTCTTCACTGAACTGGAAAATCAGTGGCAAGACAAAGAGAACCACATCTACATAAAGACAACCGTTGTTCGTTAATAACCCATGTTACTTAGTTGACATGTGTTGCTAATTAATAATATTTGTTCTTATTCAGGTTCAATTCCTATTTATCAACTATATCATTCATTAAATTATATTATTAAGTATGTAATGAATACCAACGGTTGAATAGCACCTACCTTCATAGCCAAAGAGAAGTAGTAACAAAAAGCCTTCTATCTTGCGTGGCATTTTCCCCTCGTCCTTGGCTGCAGCCCTACCTTACTGAAGTGGAGAGTTTGCCCAAGAACAGGGGATTAACTTGAGCACTGGCCTCATTAAGCATCTTATTCCACTTAGTTCTTATGTCTTCGGCTGAGCCCCATCAAGTTAACCCACATAGCTACCTGCCTCAACAAGGAAGCCTTGCAGAAGATGCTAGCATCAACTGAGCTTGGTTTAGCAAGAAAGATACTGATTTCATTTCTACATAAACAGGGAAGCAACGGAGGGAAATGGGAACTAGAATAACAAGACTCAGGTCTTAATCCTTTCTCAGCCGTCATCTTCTAGGGGGTGACAGCGCGCAATTTCCTGCCAGATAGGCACTAACATTCTCCAATTGTATGAGAATGCCACAGATTCCCTTATTAGAAAGCAACTTGGCATCATGTTCATACCTAGTCATTAAGGAAAACACTAAATGTTTGGGGGAGGGCAGTTACACATAAACACGTGCATTGCTGTGTTGCTTATAATAGCAAAAATTTGGAAACAATGGGCAAGATTAGGGGGTTGATTAAGTAAATCAGGAGAGGCAGTGCAGCCCAGGAATGAGCATAGATTCCCAAGCTAGACTGGATGCAAATCCCAGTGCTAGTGCTCATTACATTGTGACCTCAGGGCAAGTTATCAACCTCTCTGTGCCTCAATTTCCTCATCTGTAATACGATGATAATGCTGGCACTCATAGAGTTATTTTGAGGCTTAAATGGGGTGAAATATACAAAATATTTAGAACAGTTGTTGATAAAGTTAGCTATTATTTTCATATACGCATTAAGAACAAAGCTGATGAGAGGAAAAGGGGAGTTGTTTAATAGGTAACCTTTCAATTGTGCAAGACGAAAACGTTCTGGAGATCTGTTTCACCACAGTGTGAATATACTTCACGCTACTGAACTGTACACTTAAAAATGGTTAAGGCGGTTAGAAAAAGTTAAGGCGATGAAGTGGTTGTAATAACAGAGAAAGTCATGTGTTATACTCTTGAAAAAGATGTAAATTTATGTCCTGCAAAAGATGCAAAACTATGTTGAACAACGCAGGGTAAGACACCATGCCGAATAGCCCCTTCTCCTTTTAGTTTTTGCCATCGGCCCACACACTCAGATTCCAGGAACCCAAAAGGTCGACATTAAATAATAATCATAATAAACCCTCTCAAACGCAAGTGTAATGAAGTAGTAAAGAGAAACAAAAAGGAACTAGAGAAACGCTTGGTCATTCAGCTAGCATTTACTGGGTGTCTACAAGCTTGACATTTTATTCTGTACGTGTATGAATTCCTCACTCATCAGACAAACGTCTATTTCCCAAACTCTACTGCTGTCTGAAAAAGGATTGTCTTTTGGTTTTTATTTCCTGCTCTGCATTTCAGAGTTGAATGAAAAATTAAACTTTTAATCATACTCGTAATGATAACACATCTTTAATAATTCAACCCCATCATGAGCGCTGCTGGGTTGTCACATTTTATCTGGGGGCTTGGGGGCCGGCTGTTTTCTGTCCTAGCTGGCCGGGGGCGCCCCACGCCCGCCGGGTTTCGAGGCCACCCCGGGGTCACGGGAGAAGAGGTGGGGCGGGGCCCGCTGTTTCTCAGGTCAGACGGTGGCGGCCGCGACCTCGTGGGATAGGAGAGGGCAGCGGGCATTTGGCTTCTGCGATAACAACACGCCAAAAACATTAAAAAGGAAAAAAGAAAAAGGAGAAAGGCAAGCACCTCTCTTTTGCTTCCTTTCAACCCAGACGCCCAAGGGATACCGAGTATTAAAACAAAATTTGTTAGCTGTGGCTCTGCTAGGATTTGAACCTAGGACCTTCTGCTGGCAGGCAGATGTGATAACCCCTACACCACAGAACCACGCCGCTTGCTACCCCATTGTTAGCTCATTTGAAGCGTCACGTCACGCCTCGCGCCGCTGCCGTGGAGACCCAGTCCTTCCGCTGCGGCCCAGTCCTTCCGCTGCGGCCCAGCCCTGCCCCGTCGGCCCGCCGCCGCTCGCCCGGTCTATCCACCAGCTTCGCGGCTCCTGTGATCAGAGCCAGGCCAGGGGCCCAGGTGACCATCGGGGCCGACAGCACCTCCCTCTATCATCCGTCCCGCGTCTCTTTCCGTCAGCTGAGGAGTGGGCGAAGCAGCCGGGCGAGCGCAAGTGAACCCTGACCGGGCACGGCTCTATCTGAAAGCTTTCCTCAGCTGGTGAGGGCCCCCCACTCTCTCCTTTTCCTCAGGGACAAACTGAGCCTCGCCACCCGACGGCTTTACCCCGTCCGAAGTGAGAAGGTCGCCTCTTCCCGCAGCGTTGGAGGCGTTGGCCGTTAAGGCAAAGATTCGGACGGCGCGGGGCGGGGACCCGGGGGCTGGGGGCATTTGTGTGTGGGCGCCTGTTTTGCCAGGGTTGGGAAAGGCCACTGAATAGTGGGCTTCTTGCCCGAGGGCATGGACCTCTTACTGCCCCCCGACCTGTCCCGCAGCGCTCTTGCCCTCCTGAAGCCGAGTCGTAGGGGACTGGGACCACAGGGCCTTCTTTGGTCTCATTTGCCTAGGGCCGGGGGTGGTGTAGACAGCACACTCCTTTTTGGCCTCTGGGAAGGAAGGGACACAGGCCGCATAATTTGAGGGCCTGGGTGGGAAATGAAAATGCCAGGTTCCTTGTTCATACGTTATTACAAATTTCAAACGGTGACAGCACAGCATTAAACCCAGCACGACCGCTGAGGTTCTGGCCCCTGAAACTCCAGGACTGTGGTCCGGGTGAGGGGCTAGGACCTTCTTCCACCATCTTAGAGGTCGCGCTTCTGACTTTTCATTGTCAGTGCCATTTGCCTTCTCCAGGGTTTCTGGACGGATCTACGTCACCATTCTGCGACCGCTCACCATTCTCAAGCCTGAAAACCCACCTAAAACCATTTGCAGGGCATCTTTAAGTTCCCAGCTGGACTTGGTCTGCAGGCAGCCGCCTAGCGGGACGATGGAGAACTAACACGGATCGCATGAAAGCACACCTCTTCAGTCAAGGAGCAGGTGGGTGGAAGGGGACTGATGGGGTGGGCATGATCGGGATGTTGGTCCCGCCTTGACTGCTCACGAGCTAGGTGCTCTTCAGGGAGTCCATTCACCTTCCAAGTCTGTCTCTTCCTTGGTGAAATATAGGAGTTAGACTATACATACCTACTCTGGCCTCTGGGTCTGAAATACTATGCCCATTTTCCAGATAGGAAAATGGAGGCAGTTATCTGCCATGTAATTTTTCCCATAGAAATCGGTAGAGGCTGGGTGCAGCTGGTGCTTGGGTTTTCTGGTACCCAGTTTCCTCTGCCCTCAGTTAGCTTCTGGTAACATTCATCATGGGCCCCCTTTCAGTCTGCATTTTTGTTGATATTTGCAGAGGCCTCCTTGAGCACTTGACATGTAGATTGTAAGCTAGGAAGTGACCAGGAGTGGCCACCCACCAGCTGGACAATGAACTCATAGAAGCTTCATGTTCTGTTTGTAAGTGAGCCGTAATGATTCCCAATAACAAGTATATCCCACCTGTTTCCAAACCTCTAGCAGTCCAAAACAAGGTTGCCAAGAATTGGCCTTAAGATTGCACCTACTGTTTGTGTTTTGGTTTGTATCTCTAGGGCGGCAGTCCCCAACCTTTTTTGCACCAGGGTCTGATTTCATAGAAGGTAGTTTTTCCACAGATGGGGTGGGAGGCCATTAGAACCTCATAAGGAGCATGCATCCCAGATCCCTCACAAGTGCACTTTACAGTAGGGTTTGTGCTCCTATGAGAATCTAATGCCACCCCGATCTAACAGGAGGCAAAGCTCAGGCAGCCATGGGGAGTGGCTGTAAATATAGATGAAGCTTTGCTTACTCTGGGGTTGGGAACTGCAGCTCCAGTGCTTTGCTTTTCTTCAGCTTTTTCTGTCCTTGGCTGTAAGAATGGGTTTGCCAAGTACAAGCTTTGGCCAGGTTTCTGCACTTACGTTCTGTGGAGAAAAGAAGCTGGCACTCCTCTGATATAAGAACCACAGGTTTCTGCCTTTAGTAAAGCACTCTTGTTCCTTTTCTCCATTCTGACCAGGAGGGACACTTGAATTCCACTCTCCCTACCCCCCTCTTAAGTGTCAGCACATTTTCCATTAGTAAAGTACAATATGATTTATAAAGCACTTTCTCATACATTCCTGGGCAACAGCCCTGTGAGTATTACACCCTCCATTTCTCAGCAGAAGTTGAAGAGTCTGAGTTTCTTGCTTGTGATCATTCAGCTGGTGAGTGGCAGGACTGGGTCACACTGAGCCTTCTGATGCCTAAGTGACCGGGGGAGGCTAAGTCCATGTTGTTCCCATCATTGCTCTCTTGTCCGATTTTGATTGTGTGCCAGTGAGGAAATGGATACCTTTTACTACTTTTTTTTGTAGTATTTCAACAAAATTCTCAAAAGTAGGTCTGGGAGCCTTCTGTAAGCAACTGTTGTTACCTTTAATCTTGAAACCATCAGTCAGGGATAATGCCTCAGATGGCTTCAGTTTTGCCTAAAACTTTTTGTCTGTTCAGTCAGATTTGTGAGATCCATCACTCCCAAGTATATCCAGAAGCCTCTGAACAACTATAAGAAAAATACCATACACAAACTAATAAATAAAGACTAGAAGTCAGTTCAAACTTTTTGAGTTCTCTGATATCCACATGTTTAGTGTTGACTTCATTGATGGAGGGTAACATGACCAAAGAAACCACAGCCCCGAACACTGAGCTTAGTTAGGAAGCTTGGTTTACCTGAGTTCATTTAGAAGCTGTTGTGCTCTGTCCTTCAGAGAGTATCAAGTATTTATTAGGAAAAGTGAGTCATTACCTTATTAGGGCAGAGCTCACCTTATCTTTCCCCTTTCACAGCTCATCCTTTTCAAAATGTCTTGAAACTACCGTGTTGTGAGGGACACTTGTTGCTTTTTGCCACCTACCTTTCACAGTCCCCCTGTCACCCAGCTAAGATTTCGTGATCATTTCATCACTCACACGTTTGCCTCTTCCTTGCTTCCTTGCACTTGTTGACCAAACCACAACCTGTTACATCTGTCTCTGTCTCTACTCTGCCCCTAAATATAGCCCAAGAAAAGCACACATCCAAACTGACTGATTTCGCATTCAGTTCATGAGTACCTGGCTCATGTGAACCCTTAAAGCAGCCCAGAATCATGTCCACTTCCACAGAATAGCTCTGTATTTTTTCTCCCTAAACTTCCTGTCACTCCTTCACCCTCATCTCCAAGCTCATGACCTTGCTTCCTATTTTAGGGGAAAAATGGAAGCAATCATAACGGAACTCCCACAGGCCTCATCACATCTACCCACCTGCCAGCATCTGTGCTGTCATCGTCTTCTACCGGGGCTTCTCCACCAGCCCTGTGGGTTGGGACTGGCTAATTCTGTTGTGGAGGGCTGTCCTATGTATTGTGGGATGTTTTGCAGTATCTCTGGCCTCTACTTGCTAGATGGCTATTGCATTCCCCCAACTTAGCCAGTCCTGACAACCTAAAATGTCCCCTGGGGGGCAAAACCTTGGGGGCTATTTGATAATGTCTGGAGACACTTGCTATGGGTGGGAGAGGGGTACTACAGGCATCTACTAGGTAAAGGCCAGGGGTGCTGCCAGATACCCTTTAATGCACAAGATAGCTCCACAGCACAGAGCAGCCCAGCCCTAAATGTCCCCAGTGCACGGATGGGAAACCCTGCTCTAAATGAATTGTCTGCATTTCCCTGAGCCGGTGCACCAGATTGTGGTGGTTCTTGCCTGCTCAAGGAACTCTCAACAGTTCCTCTCTTTCTCCTATATCATTATTTATTCTTCTCATTGGATCATTTTTTTTTTTGAGACAGAGTCTCACTAAAGTGCTGTGGCATCACAGCTCACAGCAACCCTCAGCCTCCTGAGTAGCTGGGAGTACAGGCGCCCTCCACAATGCCTGGCTATGTTTAGAGGTAGGGTCTTGCTCTTGCTCAGGCTGGTCTCAAATCTGTAAGCTCAGGCAATCCACCTGCCTCAGCCTCCCCGAGTGCTGGGATTACAGGCTGGCCTATTGAATCATTTCGATCAGTACATGCTATAATTTCTCTCATTATTAAGAAATAATCTCTTCATTCCATTTCTGTGGCTAGCTCCTTCCATTTCTCTGCTCTCCTTTATAGTGAAGCTCTTAGATTCCGCTCCTCCCCCCGAGCACTTGTTCCTGCCACTTTACCAAAATTCTTCTGATCCAACTCACCAGTGACTTCCACATTGCTGCACAGAATAGTTCTTCCTCTTCATCTTATTTGATCTGTCAGCAGCATTTGAAACAGTCTATCACCTCCTTTTCTGAAGCACTTTGTGCTCTTGGCTTTTAAGGTGCCACCCTCTCATGATGTTTGTTTCCTATCTCACTGCTTAATCCTTTTGAGTCACCTTTGCTAAATCTTCATCCTTTTGACCTTTTTTGTTCGTTCGTTTTGTTTTGTTTTTGAGACAGAGTCTCACTATGTTGCCCTGGGTAGAGTGCTGTGGCATCACAGCTCACAGCAACCTCAAACTCTTGGGCTCAAGTGATTCTCTTGCCTCAGCCTCCCAAGTAGCTGGGACTATAGGCGCCCACCACAACGCCAGCTATTTCTGTTGTTGTAATGGTCATTGTTGTTTAGCAGGCCCAGGTCGGGTTCAAACCTGCCAGCCCTAGTGTATGTGGCCAGCGCCTTAGCCGCTGAACTATAGGCACCGAGCCCCCTTTGATCTTTAAACATGGCTGTACCTCAGGTCTTCGTCCTTGGACTTCTCTATCCATTCTCACCACCCTGGTGACTTCATTCAATCTAATGGTTTTAAATACCATTGATAACCTAGATTATTCCAAACGTATATCTCTAGTCTAGAATTTTCTTCCAAATTCCATACCTACGTATTCAACATTTCCATTTAGATGTCTTTTGGGCATCTCAAACCTAGTACACCTGTATCTGATGTCTGCCCCCTAAATATGGTCCTTTCTCTGTCTTTCCTGTCTCAGAAAACAGTAGCTTTATCTTCCCAGTTATTTAGGCCAAAAACTTAGAATAATACTTAGTTCTTCTCTGTTTCTTACATCCTCAATATAATCAGTAGCAAATCCTATTGGCTCCACCTTCAAGATCTACCTAGAATCTGCCAGCTTTCTGCCATCTTCTCTCCTTCTATTCTTTTTGTTTGTTTTGAGGCAGAGTCTCAAGCTGTCACCCTGGGTTAGAGTGCCAAGGCATCACAGCTCATAGCAAACTTAAACTCTTGGGCTTAAGTGATTCTCTTGCCTCAGCCTCCCAAGTAGCTGGGAGTACAGGAGCCTGCCACAGCGCCCGGCTATTTGTTGTTGTTGTTGTAGTTGTTGTTGTAGTTGTCATTGTTTTAGCTGGCCCAGCTGGGTTCAAACCCACCAGCCTCGGTGTATGTGGCCGGCGCCCTACCCATTGAGCTACGGGTGTTGCCTGTTCCATTCTTTTGTTTTTGAGACAGAGTTTCACTTTGTCACCCTTGGTAGAGTGCCTTAGTGTTATAGCTTACAACAACCTCAAACGCTTGGGCTCAAGTGATCCTCTTCATTATTATTATTATAGTTAAATCATAGCTGTGTACATTAATGCAATCATGGGGTACTTTGTGCTGGTTTTATATACAATTTGAAATATTTTCATCAGACTGTTTAAGATAGCCTTCACGGCACTTTCTTAGTTATTGTGTTAAGACATTTATATTTTACACCTAGTAAATTTCACCTGTACCCTTGTAAGATGCACCGTAGAAGTAATCCTCTTGCCTCAGCCTCCTGAGTAGCTGGGACTACAGGCACCCGCCACAGTATCTGGCTATTTTTAGAGATGGAGTCTCACTCTGCTCAGACTGGTTTTGAACTCCTGAGGTCAGGTACTCCACCCACCTTTGCCTCCCAGAATGCTGGCATAACAGGCATGAGCCATCACATCTGACCTCTGCTTCCATTCTAATTAGAGCCACCATCACCTTTTGCTTAGATCATTGCCACAGCCTCAGATCCTGGCCTCCCAGCTTCTGCCCTTTTTTCTCTACAGAGTATTCTTTGCACTGTATCCAGAGTGGCCTTTTTAAAACCTAAATTAGATCTTGTCATTGCTCAAAACTCTTCAATGTCTCTCCACTTTAACTAGAAGAAAAACCAAAGTCTTACAGTAGCCTACAAGGCCCTACGTAATCTGACCTCCCCACCTATGACCTCTCTGATTTTATATCCTATTATTTTGCCTTTTACTCCACTCCAGCCACACTTGCCTGCTTGCTACTCTTAAAACACACTAGGCCTCTCCTGCCTCAGGGCCTTTGCACTTGCTGTTCTCTTAGTCTTGAATACTCTTTCCTTAGACCACCACATTGCTTGTTCTCTCACTTTGTTCAGGTATTTACCCACATACATTCTCCAGGGGGCCTCTCCTGACTGCCCTATTTTAAATTGCTGTTATCCTTTTTCTTTCACCCTTTTCTACTTAGTTTTTGTCTGTAGTACTTAGCACCATTTACATTTCTAGATAGAGTAGAACCTCTGTAAGTCGACCACCCAATAGACTATAACAAAATGGTCAACAGTCAGAGGTGCTCAAAATAAGGACCTAGGTGTGCTATGCTGATAGTCCCTTCTGGTGCATGTCCAGTCTATGAGAATGAGGTCAACTAAGGAGGTGTTCAGTGTGAGGAAGTGGTCAGCTATGGAAGTTCTCCTGTGTTTACTTATCTGTCCCCACCATCTTCTACTAGAACGAGAGTTCCATGAGCATATGGTTTGGTTTCATTTGCTGCTGTATTTCACAGAGCCTAATAGAGTATGTTCTTAGCACATAGTTTAAGCGCTCAGTAAATATGCCTTGAATTTGTCAGAGTTGGGAATGACTCAAGCCAGGCAACCAGTTTCAGTCAGAACTAATCTTGGGCTTTTGCTTGAATTCCTGAGAAGAAACATTTCTTTGTTCACCCTGGACTTGATCATGAGGTGATCCAGAGGTTGGAAGTTCTGCCACCATCTTTTTTTTTTTTTTTTTTTTTTTTTTTGAGTAAGAGTCTCACTATGTTTCCCTGGGTAGAGTGCCATGGCATCACAGCTCACAGCCACCTCAAACTCTTAGGCCCACGCAGTTCTCTTGCCACAGCCTCCCAAGTAGCTGAAACTACAGGCTCCCGCAACAGTGCCCGGCTATTTTGTTGTTCTTGTTCTTGCAGTTGTCATTGTTGTTTAGCTGGCCTGGGCTGGGTTTGAACCCGCCAGCCTCAGTGTATGTGGCTGGCACCCTGCCCCCTGACCTATGGGCACCGCTTCTGCCACTATCTTAATATTGCATTCTATCGGATAGGGCTCTTAATTGCATACAAGAACCCTCTTGTTCAAAATATTCACTTCACTTCTCTTCTCCATGTAGGATTTTTACATCATTGCCCAGCTGATAGGCTTGCACAGGTGACTTGTGTTAGCTAGATGTGTACCACTTCTAAGCAAAAGTGTAATAGCCAGCATGGTTCACTACTTTGGTTTTCCCCCTTTGCTATGAGAAGAGCAATGCCTTAGAGATAAGTTGGCCTGAGTTGCAGAAGGAAGACTATGGAAAGGGAGTGAACTATTATTTATTGTTGTAAATCACTAAGATTTGGGGTTGTAACATAAGCATAATATCATCTAAGCTACTTCAACACTCTCACTAGTTTAAGAAGAAAACGAGTTTATTAAAGGATATTTAGGTGGCTCACAGGATCTCCAAGCAGGTTTTGGTGACTCCAAAGCCAGGAACAATGTCCAAATCTTACCAAGGGACTGCACCAGTACAGACATCCATTGCTGGCCTCTGCTGAGTACAGATATTAGCAACTTGAACCAGTGATGGAGCCCAGAATCTCTACCACTGCCATCCTTGAAAACTGGACTCCTAACTGGACTCCTAACAGGACTCCTTGGTTGAAGATGGCTTTTGTTACCCCTCCACTTCATGGTGCCCTCTTCTGAATTGAAGTTGCTGGCAGACCTTAATTTACATGTCTGGGCTCTTGCTAGGTAAGAGGCTGGATTAGCAAACTTTGTTTCTGCTTTTGGGAGGCAGGGGTCACATAAAGAGTTGCCAAGACTTAGGGAAGAGGTTCAGAAGTTAGTGGGTAACTGTAAAGCATGAAAGACATCTGCTGTCTGCTTGAGGCCTGATACTGGAGCCAGAACTAACAGCAAAGAATTGGAGCTGAGAAATAGAGCAGCCAAGTGCTGTCATTGAAGGCCTTGCCCAAGTCATGCCTTAAGTATACCTATTGACTCTTCAGTTATCTGAGAAATCTAAGCTTTGCTTACTGATACTTGCAACAGAAAGAGTCCTAATGTTCCATGTCTAAATTGGATGAGCATCAGTACAGTGGCTGATGGTGGTACTCTGGCTTAGATACTTGAAAGTCTTGGTTGTTCTCAGTTCCTAGTAAAGGGAGATAGGGCTGATGGTCACAGAAATGGCCACTTCTGGTAGGATACAGTTGTGGTTTTTCTTTGTCTCCCCGGGAGCTGGAAGTTCACAAATACAGCAGGGCACTTGCTGACATATGGCATAGTAACCAGGGTCAGTAAATTAGAGAGTGGGCAACACATTTGTGGCGGGTAGTTGCTTATCCAACATCCATCCTTGTTTTCTTCAGTGTTAAAAGTAAGAACAGATGCTTACATAGTGCTTGCTATGCATTAGGGACTATTCCAAGCTCTTTACTCCTACTAACTCATTTAATCCTTTGAGAAAGACACTCACTGTTATGCTTCTTTTACAGGTAAGAAAACTGAGGCACAGAATAATTAGGTAACTTGACTAAGTCACACAGCTAGTAAATAAGGAACAGGATTAAACCCAGGCCACCTGGCTCCATAGGCTGTGTATAGTCTCTGCACTTAACGATCTGATTTTGAACTGGTGATGTGTCTAGCTAAAAACAGCTTGCTTTTCCAGGCTCCCTTACTGCTAGGAGAGACTGCATGACACAATTCTGGCCAATCAGATGTATGTAAATAGGTGGTCTTCCAAGACTCAGCTGGTATACCTCATTTTGCCCTCATTCTTTACTCTCGCCCCAAAATGTGCATGTGATGCTGGAGGTTGAGCATCAAATCATTTTGTGATCACCATTTTGGGATCGTGAGTTGACAGGAAGGAATTAGCCAAAAGAAGGAAGGTGCCTAGGTTACGGATTTCCGATTTCCTGATTTCTTGTGACATGTAAAAAATAAAACCCCTAGTTTTTAATGCCACTGTTTATTTGGAGTTTCAGTTACATGAGGGAAAGTATAAACCCTCCTGATTCAAATTACCTTTCTTATTACCTTTCTTACCTGTAGCTGTCTCCTGTACCATTTTGACAATGCCTTTAATCTGTCTACCAGCTACTGAGAGATTGCCCTGTGTTTCAGTCCTTTGATTGAAGCTGTTTATTATCACATGCCCACAGTGTTAGGCAGTGTGGGAGTTTTTTAAAAAGTATGTGACATGGCCCTATGTCACATGTCACTTCTGACACCTCTTGCCAGGGCCCTGGACTAGCCAGGTCTCGGGCCGGCTTAACTAGGTTCCGGACGCAGACCGCTAAGTTACCTTGCTCAGGTTCAGTTTCTCTTAGGTGCCTGAGGGCTGTCTACTTTAGCTGGAGAGAGAGAGAAAGAGAGCGTGAGTCTTAGAGAAAATAAAGCAGTCTTCTTAGAAAGATAGATCTTAGTCTTTAGCAGAGCTTGGTAATCTTCAGCAGAGAGATGCCGTGCTGGCGTTCTGCAGGCAGGAGAGGAGACAGAGTCAGAGTAAGCGAGACCGTGATGGAATGCGCAT
>CAUYRH010128869.1:0-31510 GCA_963574655.1 Perodicticus potto
GAAACCATGGAGAAGGCTGTCTCCTGTTGCGTCTCTAAGTGCTTTCATTATTGGCTGAACTGTCTCAGACCACTGGTGAGTGCTGATGGTGGCACAGATCCCAGGGAAATCTCTCTGCCAGATTCTTTGTCCTACTGACCAAATTCCTCCAAGTTCAGAATTTGCAGATTTTAGAGCAGTTGGTGTTCTTTCCCAAAGATATTTTGCATTACTCATGTCATCATAGGACGCAGATAAAGCTAGAGGTTGACCATACACTGGAGGTGTAGCAATTCCTCCAGGAACCTCAAGCTCCTGGGTCTTGCATTAACCCAGCAACTTTTTGAAACTGAAGGCATCTTCCCAGCTGGTCTTGCTGTTGCACCTTAATCACAGTCAGACTCCAGATTATCCCTCCCCTCTAACAATTCTTACTGTCTCTATCTAACTAGTTAGGGAAGTTTTCATATAATGCAAGGGTACAGTCTGTATATATGATTGCTCTACTAACTAAAAATTGATGGCCTTGCCATGTGCCAGGCAGGTACTATTTTAAATGCTTTTATATGTTTTAACTTATTTAACTCTAAAAAGCATGCTATTAGTAATGAAAATGGTCTATGTCCTTCTCCATAAAGGCCAACAGTTTTAGTTCTTGGACTATCATATTTGTCTAAGTTGTGATCTTACATCTATTTCAACAATATGATTATATAAAATGTTTGAAACACTTTTTAGAATTCCTAAAAGCTTATGGCACATTCTTAGTAATGGCAACCTTTAGCTTGAGAGGATGAAATTTTTGAAAGAATAAAAAGTCTTGTCTAGCCAGGGAAAGGGAATGGCATTTGAAATCCAGTTGGGTAATATCACTGATATGACTATAAAATAATATGCTTGACTTTCTTAAGTAGTTTGTTTACCAATTCTTCTAAAGGCAATTTCAAAAGGCCCCCCCATTTTTTTTTAATTATAGTATTGCTAAAATAAACATCTAGTTTTCCAACTTAGTATGCACATATTCACATAATTGTTCCCTACATGTAGATGAGTAAGAGTCACTCCACTTTTTTCACAAAATGTTTTATGCTTCATTTTAAGCATTGTGGAACATACGCTATTGAAAATTGACTCAGAGTAAAATATCAACAGATATTCCTTTGATTTCTAAAGCTAAAAGGGATTTGTATGATTTTATAGTACTAACTTCTGCATTTTCCAGAGGAAACTAATTCCCTGAAAGGCATGGTGATTGCCAACATGACTTAGCAAATTTTAGTGGCAGAGCCAGGAATGAAGCCCAAGGCTTGTTTTTCATCTGGAATTTATTTTTTCACGATACTACTATCATTATCTGTGGGTTAAGAACAATACCAGAGGGAAGACAGAGTTTTAGTCTTTCAAAGAAATGTAGAAATTACCTTCTAATCTAATGTTTGGTATTTATTATTCGCTGATCAACTAAGAAAAATATATACTATTAGGTGGGATCTAATATACCACAAGCTATATATAAATCCTTTTGTCGGTAAATTGTCACTTTAAATTTCTTTGACCTATTCCTGGAGTTGTAACATCCAATGCTATTGAAATAAGCTGTAACAAATCTAAATAGAATTAAAATTAAAGCAAACATATGCATACATAATAATTCACTTATCTAAATCAATATAAAAAACAGTCCTGATTTCTGGGAATTTGACTTGAAAATAACAGACCATACACACTACTTGAACAGCTCATAAAATTTCAATTCAAATGACTCACAAAAAGTCAAAATGCTCAATGAATAACAGATGTTTCTTAGAAAAAGATCAGTGAATGTATTCTTGGAGTGATATTAGAGATAAGCGTCTTTTATAACCATTTTGAAGTTTTCTATCTTAATAATTGTATAACTAAGGCATTATGCCAGAACATATCACTTATTTTCCACAATGATGATGAAGCTAAATAATTAGAATTAAAACTTTGGCGTACTTCACTTGGCATTCTTTAATTTTACATAACTTTGTTTATAACATGTTTGATTTTAGGTTTATCAAAAAAAAATAGTAAAACAGTTTCAATTAAAAATGTATGCTATTCTCTTCTTTAATTTCTCCTAATTGTTTATAGGTAGGCGGTTTAATAAGGGAATGAATTTTTCAAGACAAAAGTGATTTTAAAAAATGTTTAAGACAGATTTGAGGTAAAATCTATAGTGAAACATGGCTGAGGTATGCTAGACTACTATTATATACCAGTATGAAAACAAATGGATGAAGAGAATCACAAAATATGAATATTTATGTAAAATTGGAAGTGCTATAGAAAACTCTAAATAGCTAGCAGATTGATTGATTTTAAACTGTACTTAGCTAAGAAAGACATATTTGGAGGAAAATATTTTGTATGAATCATTTCATCAAATAGTAAAGCTTGTATTTCTGAACATAAAATAGACTTAAAAATCCGATGACAATGAATTAAAGTGAAAAATATATTTTAAAAAAATTTTAAAGTACCCTACTTATCCTATGTACAAATTATTACTTATAATAGAGTTTAACATAAGTATGACGACATATTTTTACAGCCTGAGAGTTAGGTATTATTACTGAACACTGGGGAATACACCTTTACTTTTGAAAGGAGATTATTTAAAGTTCTTCATTTCTACTTCATCAGTTTTCCTCAGTTCTAATTAATTTATTCAAGTTGTATTTGCATTACCATCAATGTTACTAATTTTATTTTCTTTAACAAGCATGACTCCATTCAACTTCATGTAAGTCTCAGCTTTCATTTCACCAACTGAATCCACTCCTTCCACAGTTTTAGTTTCAAAAAGATTTTCAGCTAAAACACGATTTGAATTATTAGCCAATATATTGCCTCTTTCAGTTTCAACTAGGTCATTATTTTTTTCATCTGTATCTACAGGATCGTAAAGTTCAGGTGTAAAATAAATAGATTCATCTTCTCCAGTTTCAAAAGCTCTATTTGGAGTGGAATATTTAGCTTCTTCACTTACTAGAGAGAATTCAATATCTGGATCCAGGGTTTCTTCACTGCAGAGTGGATGTTTGGAATCATTATTTTTAGTTAGAGTAGCATCAATCTTTATTTGTGAAACAATGGTTTCTGATTGAGAGCATGACCCAAATGATGTGTTTAGTGTCAAATTTGAGGATTCACATTTATCACTGAATGGCAAAACACTTTTATTTTCCATCCTTTCTGTTTTGAAACTGAAAGGAATAGAGGCACAATTCTCTGATGACCTAAGATCAAGTGCTGCACTCAGTATTTTAAAGCTATCCCAGTTGACTCTGTTTGTTTGTTTGCTGAAAGTTGGGCTTGTGGATCTGGAAATCACAATTTTTTCTGTGTTCATTGCTTGGATAGATTCTTCCAAGAATGCTGGATCATCTAAGAATACAAAAATTTAAGAGCTTTAACTTTCTGCTTGTTATTAATGTAATAATTATAAGATTAAAATATTTATTAGAAATAATTAAATAGTTCTATAGGATATATAACTTAGATCCTATAACCAAGTAGGTGTGACCTTTACCTTACAACTTAAAGAAGAAGTTCATGTTTAAAAAAAGGCTTATTGTGGCTTGGTGTCCATAGCAGAGTAGTTACGGCACCAGCCACATACACCAAAGTTGGCAGGTTGGAACCCAGCCCGGGCCAGCTAAAACAACAATGACAACTGCAACAAAAAGATAGCTGGGCATTGTGGCAGGTGCCTGTAGTCCCAGCTACTTGGTAGGCTTAGACAAAAGAATCATTTAAGCCCAAGAGTTTGAGGTTACTGTGAGTTGTGATGCCATGGGACTCTACCCAGGGTGACATAATAGTGGGACTCTGTCTCAAAAAAAAAAAAAGGCTTATTGAGAAAAAAAAGTTAAAGAAGAGGAAGAGGGCTGAATAAAGGAGGGAATCAGGCTATAAAAATTTGCCTTGAAATGTTGAGAAAAACTGACTTAGACCAATTCTCTTATTTAATAAATAAAAAAACTCACAACTACAAGGCTAAATTATTTACTCAAAGTTATAAAATTGGTCATTAAGATCAGGACTAAACAGCTCAGCGCCTGTAGCTCAGCGGCTAGAGCACCAGGCCACATAAACCCAAACTGGCAGGTTTGAACACAGCCCAGGCCTGCCAAACAACAATGACAACTACAAAAACAAAAAAAATAGCCGGGCGTTATGGTGGGCACCTGTAGTCCCAGCTACTTGGGAGGGAGAGACAAGAGAATCACTTAAGCCCAAGAGTTTGAGGTTGCTACTGAGGGCAACACAGTAACTCTGTCTCAAAAAAAAAAAAAAAATCAGGACTAGAACCTAGGTTTCCTGATTATCAAGATAATAGCCTTCAATTTACTATGACTTTTTTTTTTTAGAAGTATGCACTTGCAGGGGTGGTGGCTCTTGCCTATAATCCCAGCACTTTGGAGGCCAAAGTGAGAGAATCACTTGAGGTCAGGAGTTCAAGACCAATCTGCAACACAGCAAGATCTTGTCTCCACAAAAAATTAAAAAATCAGGCATTGCACATCTATAGTCCCATATGTTTGGGAGGCTGAGGCAGGAGGATCTCTTAAGCCCAGGAGTTGGAGGCTTACTCCAGCCTGGGTGACAGAGGGAGACTCCATCTCTTAAAAATAAATAAATAAATAATATGTGTGTATACATATATGCACACACACACTACAAAATAAGTATTTAATAACTGACTTATCAAATATATATACTACAAAATAAGTATTTAATAATTGACCTATAAGCAATAATATATTAATTAAAACACTTAAAATCATATCCAATGACACAGACCAAAGATTGACAAACTTTTTTATGTTACAAGCCAGACAGTAAATATTTTATTATTTGCAGGCCATATTATTTCTGTTATAGCTACTCAATCATGCTGTTCTAAGGCCATAAACTATAGGCAGTCCCTGAGTTACAAACATTCAAATGACATATGATTCGTACTTGTGAATGGAAGCTATTATAGGTAATAGATAAATATGCCAGTTCCATCTTACATATAAATTCAACTTAAGAACAAACCTATAGAACCTATCTAGTTCATAACGTGGGGACTGCCTGTACTCAACTCTCCTGTTGTTTGCAATACATACTACATTTGCCCTTAACCAAAAGGCTGAGAAGCAATATGTAAATGAATGGGTATGACTGTGTTCCATTAAACTTTATTTAAAAAAACAGACAGCAAGCCAAATTTGGTCTATGTGCTAGTTTACTAATCCCTGATATAGATCATTATTTCTAATACACTGTAAAATAATATTTATCATTTAAAATGTCTCTCACCTGGTAATGAAGAAATTCCTAGAAGAATCTATAAATTAGACCAAATTTTTATATAGCCTTTGAAATAACATCTATTACTTGTACAGTACCTTATAGTACTGTGATATTTACCATCTTATTTGACCTTTACAACCCAACCTAGAGGGACAGATAGCTAGGCAGGTATTCTTTTTTTCTATTATGACTCAAATAGGTTAAGTGACTTACTCATGATCACAAAGTAAGTGGCAAAACTAACTAGTGGAAAACCAGATTAGTAATCTGATCTCTTGACAAAATTTGTGTCCAAACATATTATTTCATTGTTTTATAATAATACCTTATATTACAAACTAACATATTTAAGAAAATTAACCTATACCCAAATAAATATCATTTCACTAAACATAATAAAAGACTTCTCTAGCAAACGTAAATGGGCAAAACTTTTCATACTTTTCTCCTTTTTGGAAATGAGGCCACTTCCTAGATATGGATTTTTAGTAATCATTTCAGGACTTTGTGGTTCCTGGACACACATTTTTGCTTCATCTTCCGTATTATTTTCTGCTAGGGAAGAAAGATGACTTGCTGCTTCCAATAAATAAGTTGGAGTATTGTCCTTCAAACAGGTAACTTCAAATGTAGACTCATTGTTCTGTATATACTTTCCTTGCTTTTTGGATACATTCGTGACCTTTTGGTGCTTTTTAGAAAATTCAGCCAAGGATTCCAGTGCACTTTCAAAGGTTGAATGGTGCTGAATCTGTTGTCGTATCCATTTAGAAAGTCCTAAAGTAAAAGGTAAACCAAGGGGGAAATCTAGTTACTTAGTTATTAAGACATTATTTATTAAGATAAAGCTCATGTTTTGTGCAAAAGGCTCTAATTTACATTAGGAATACACTAAATGGTCCTCAATAATTTTTCCTGTAACTTTACTTTATATGTACAATATGCTCATGTATCAGTAACATTTCTCTTTATATGCAGTTATTGTCATATAGAGAGTTGGAAGAGTCAGGGGTAGTAGGATGAAGAGAATAAAACATATTTTCCTCTCATTAAGAATAACTTGTGAGGGCAGTGCCTATGGCTCAGCAGGTAGGGTGCTGGCCCCATATACTGAGTGTGGCAGGTTCAAACCCGGCCCCAGCCAAATTGCAACAACAACAACAAAAAGAATAACTGGTGAATATGGCAAATTAAATTTCACCATACTATTTCTCAAAAATTACTTATCTTTTCCATATAGGTAAATTAGAAATTATAAACAACACAACCTTCCATTCCAATATTCTAAATTTTACTCTATTTGCAATACTCTATTCTCAAAGGTTTTTTGTTCTCCTCCTGTACTAATTCTAAATACATCATAAGCAATTCAGGGGGTGAAAGAAATGATACACTCTTTTGGGCAAATTATATCCCATCTAAATTTTTATCATATAATTATTTTTAATACATAGGTAGTCAAGTTGTAAGGGATATAATTTGACCCATAACATACAAAAGCTGCATAAAAACGAACCACATTAAGAGTTTAAGATGTTTTGTACTATGACTCACTTCAGACTAAAATTCAAAATCAGATATATTGACTTTCACAGAATAAGCCTGGCTAACAGTTTTAAAAGTCACCATGGTGGCTAGGCATGGTGGCTCATACCTATCATCTCAGAACTTTCGGAGGCTGAGGTAGGTACACTGCTTAGGCCAAAAGTTCAAGGCAATCTAACCTCATCTCTACAAAAAAAAATTTTTTTTTAAATTAGGTGAGCACAGTGACATGTGTCTATAGTCCATGCTACTCAGAAGGCTGAGGTGGGATTACCTGAGCCAAAGAGTTCGAGGGTGCAGTTAGCTATGATCATGCCATTGCACACTAGCCCAAGTGACAGAAGTAAGACCCTGTCTCTTGAAAACAATAAAAAAAGTCGCTACAGTATCATAAGTTCAGATAAAATAATATTTTATCAAGAGCTTCATGCAACTTGACTACTATAATTTCAAATACAATCCTTTACTTTTTTCTTTTCTTCTTTTTTATTTTGAGACAAAGTCTTGCTCTTTTGTCTAGGTTGGAGTGCAGTGGCATCATCATAGCTCCTTATAATCTCAAACTCTTGGGCTCAAGTGATCCTCCTGGCTCAGCCTCCTAAACAGCTAGGACTATGGGCTATTTTTTCTATTTTTTGTAGAAATGGGAGTCTCATTCTTACTCAGGCTGGTCTTAAACTCCTGACCTCAAGGAAACATCCTGCCCTGGCCTCCGAGAGTGCTAAGATTACAGGCATAAATCACTGTCCCCAGTCTTTTAGCTTTAAATTTTCGATCACTTCTCCATATGTGCAAATTTAAACTATGAAGTAAAAATTTAACTTCTGTATTTTAAAATTAAAAACTAGGTATTTCCCTTAAAGTTCTTTACTTTGTTTGCTTGGGAAAAATGATTATATCAAATATAAATGGGAAGTTATTTTAAAATTAAAAATTTTAGTATTATAGTTACTTTTTCATTTCAATCTTTTTATAATTACAGCAAGCCTTTTCAGTGTAAAATGTTATTGTTTGTTTTGAAAAACTGAAACTGACCTCCACTTGCTGACTAAATATCAGCACTTTGCATTTTCACCTTTCGTTACTCCTTGATCTAAGCTGCTGTGTGCTTTATATGAAAAGGGAAGATAAAATTATTAATAATAAAGCAGTATGTTTTGCTTTAATCCAGATAGTTATGTTTTAATATCAAACCAAATACAGTAATTAGACTCTGAATTGGAAAAGGTAGCATCTACACCCAAAGACAGGTAATCAGAAACTAAGTTTGGCATCTATTAATTTTATAATGAATTTTTTAGCTTAAAGGTAATAATAAAGATGCAAGTATATACCACAGGTCTTTGATAACAAGTGAACTCCTGGTATTCACTCTGAAAGGACTGTGTTACTGCTGGATGAAACCATAGGCACAGGGTATTTGTTGATTTGAGTGGGGAAAAAAATAAAGATTTACTAGCTACATCAAAGTGTAAGAAAATCTGTGATACCCTCTCACTAACAGTGTCATGTAATTAGAAGTAAACTCTAAGCTCCTAGCTTCTCTCAGGGGAGAAAAGAAGACTGGATTGTATGTCCAAAGTTCTGACTTTTGGGGAAGGCTATCCAAGGTATGTACTTCCTTTTTGCCTGTCTTGAAGGGCTGACATGACCTGGAAAACTCTACATGCCTGGAGCCCATGATAACAAAAGAGCTAGGAAGCATGTTGCTACTCCAGAGGAATCATAGTACTTAAAGACAGAGGCTGATTACCACTCCCTTGGAGGAACAAAAAAGACTAAAGTGTGCATCTAACATTTTTGCTTTTCAAGGAGCTGCCCAGGGACCATTTTCCATCTCGCTGATCGTGGAGCACTGACTAGACCTGGCATACTATATATGTCTGGGACCAATGAGAACAAAAGAGAAGGGCAGCATGCTACTGTTTTAGAGGCCCTCTGACACAAGAGACAGATAAGAGGACACAAGAGATTATGACATTCAGAAAGAAAAACAAACTGACAAATACTTCTAATGAGAAATCTATACAGATAAGTTTAGGAAAGACAGATCCACAGAAAAGGTTTGAGAGCCTCCCAGCGTGCCAGCTTAGGCTGACAGGAGATGGTATTTTCCTATATCAAACCAATCTGTAAACACTGTGAGAGGCAGCTGTTTTTCCAAATGTATGGGTATCACACAAAATTCCAACACAAAGAAACAGAGAAAAAT
The DNA here is from genome assembly GCA_963574655.1 of Perodicticus potto. Classification (NCBI taxonomy): domain Eukaryota; kingdom Metazoa; phylum Chordata; class Mammalia; order Primates; family Lorisidae; genus Perodicticus; species Perodicticus potto. The sequence continues at coordinate 9,068 of CAUYRH010128869.1, forward strand.
ATTCCTTTCAAAGGAACAAAATAAATCTCCATTAGCAACCCTAAAGAAATACAGGTTTAGGGCTTAGTGCCTGTAGCTCAGTGGCTAGGGCACTAGCAACATACACCAGAGCTGGCAGGTTCGAGCCCAGCCCGGGCCTGCCAAACAACAATGACAACTACAACAAAAAAATAGCCTGGTGTTGGGGTGGGCCCCTATAGTCCCAGCTACTTGGGAGGCTGAGGTGAGAGAATCACTTAAGCCCTAGAGTTTGAGGTTGCTGTGAGCTGTGATGCCACAGCACTCTACCAAGGGTGACATAGTGAGACTCTGTCTCAAAAAAAAAAAAATAAAAAATAAATAAAGAAAGAAAGAAAGAAAGAAAAAGAGGTTTATGAATTATTTGATAAGAAATTTAAAATAATTGTGTAAAAAGATGCCCACAAACTCAAGAAAATGATACAGGGGAAAAAGGTGAATTTCCACAAAGATAGAATAAAAAACAAACCAAACAGAAAATTGGGACCTAAAGATGAAATAATTGAACTGAAAAAATTCAAATTCACTAACAGGGTTCAACAGCAGACTTAATCAAGCAGAAGAAAGAGTCAGCAAACTTGAAGATAGGTCATTTGAAATTATACAGAAAAAAAAGGAAAAAGAAACTGAAAAAAAGGTGAAGAAAGCCTATGAGACAAGGAACAGCATCAAGCAGACCAATGCAATGCATGCATTCTGGTAGTTCTACCTAGAAAGAAAGAAAAAGAGGAAAAGGAGCTTTAGAAAGCCTACTTACAGAAATAATGACCAAAAACTTAGCAAACGAGAGAAAAATGATACACAGATTCAAGAAGTCAAACTTAAATAGGATGAACCCATAAGTTCATACCAAGATACATTTATAATGAAATGGTCAAAAGTCAAAGAAAAAACAGAATTTTTAAAACATCAAGAGAAAAGCAACTGATCATGCTCAACTGAATTCCCACAAGACTGTCAACAACACATTTCTTAGGAGAAATCTTGCTAACCAAAAGGGAATGGGATGGTATATTCAAAGTGCTGGAACGATTAAAAAAAAAAAAAATGACAAACCTGTCAACCAAGGCAGATCAACTATATCTATCAAAACCATCCATCAAAAATGAATAAAAGATAAAGGCTTTTCCAGATAAACAAAAGGTGAAGGACTTCATCATCACTAGACCTGCCTTACAAGATAAGCTATAAAGAGTTTGCTACATAGTAGTATGAAAGTATAAAGTTTGCTAGTAAAAGTAAAGTAGAGAGTTTTTTTGTTTGTTTTGTTTTTGAAGGCAGGATCTTCAAAAACAGCCTTTGTCACCCAGGCTGGAACACAGTGGCATGATCATAACTCATCGTAACTGTGAACTCTTGGCCTTATGAGATCCTCCTGCCTTAGTCTCCTGAGTAGCTAGGACTAAAGGTAAACATGACCATGCTGACTATTTTTTTTTCCTTTGATAGAGAAAGAATTTTACTATGTTGCCCATGATGGTCTCAAACTCTTGGCTTCAAGCGATCCTCTTGCTTTGGCCTCATGCTGGGTTTATAGGCATGAGTCACCATACCCAGCCAAAAGTATAGTTTTTATGCATAGTTGAAATTAACTATTAATATTTAATTAACTATTAATATTAAATTAACTATGAAATAATTAAACATATTGTCATTAAGAGCAAGGACTTCTCCCCCTCTCTGTGCTTCCTGAGCTATTAAATTAACTATTTAATATTAATATTAAAATAGATTGTTATAAGATATTTTATGGAGGAGCAGAGCAAGAGGGTGGAGCAGAAGGATCATTGAGCTGAGCTCTCCTAGAACAACTTGGGGAAAAGAGACAACCTAGCCATACCTGGTGTGGGGATCTTACCCTGGGTCATAGCTCAGGGAGCGCAGTGAGGGTGTGGTGAGCTGGAGACAGGGTATGATCTGGAGCAGTGGAAATATGATGAATTAGGCAAGTGACTGTGACCAGATGAGATCAGCTGGCCACTCACAGAGGTCTGGGACAGGAGGAAGCCCTTCCAGAGTTTTTAGTTGTTGGGGTAAGCTGCTCATTGAGTGGAAAGCTGGTAAGAGTGGGCGGACATGAACAATATATAGCAACTAGATCTGAATGCTAGTTGGAGTGGATTTGCCATAGGTTTGGTGGCTGGCAAAGAAGCCATACTAAGAAGGTCTCGGTGGCCATGGGGCTGCCCTGGTGGGAAGGTTGTGAGAAATTTTTAGCAGGGATCTAAAGCGCAGCTGTCTTAATTCTACCTGCTGGGATCAGAGCTTCACTCTTGAGACAGGCTGAGGGACTCCTGCACCCCATAAGAACTGGAATCAGGGGGCACTGTGACACATGCCCCTAAAGGATTCTTGTAAGCTTTTAGACCTCAACCTGGTGGAGCTGAATGCTGAGGAAACAATCAGGTGATCAGTGAAGGCAACTAAGTTTGGAATAAGGGCCATAGAATTTGTTAGCTGTGCTCTATGCCTCCTAAAACAACTTCAGCACCACCTGTTGTCCTGGAGACATATGGCAACATATGGAGGCAGTAAGAAGGAAAAAGGAGGACAAGGAGATGAACAAGAAGAAAGAACACATGAGGAGGAACCAACAGAGAAATTTGGGTAATATGAGAAACCAAAAGAGAGGAACTCCCCCAAGGGACCTTGAGGTAGCTACTGCAGAAGATTCCACCTATGGAGAATTAATGAACTTCACAGAAAGGGAATTTAAAATATGGATGATAAAGACAATAAAAGGAATGGATGAGAAAATTGTTTTGTTTAAGAATGTTGAAGGTAGTTGACCATGATCTTCTGGCTTGGAAGGTTTCAGGTGAAAAGTCTAGCATTGTTGAGATGAGCTCTCCTAGAATGACTAGGGAAAAAGAAACAACCCAGCCATATCTGGTGTGGGAAACTTACCCAGAATCTCAGCTCAGGGAGCACAGAGAGGGGGAGAAGTCCTTGCTCTTAATGACAATATGTTGCAATATGTCTCCAGGACACCAAAAGTCAGACAAGAGATATGTAGAATATAGAAAGGATATGGCAGAGCTTAAGGAAATGAAGGAGACAATCAAGAAATGTAAAGACACAGTAGAAAGTATCAAAAATAGGTTAATCCATGGAGAAGAAAGAACCTCAGAGCTAGAAGATAAAGTTTTTGAGTAAACCCAAGTAGTTAAAGAGGCAGAATAAGAGAGAAAGCAGAACAGGTGCTTAGAGGACTATGAGACTCCATGAAGTGTTCAAACATACAAATAATAGGGATTCCTGAAGGGGAAGAAGATTGTCCCAAAGGAATGGAAGCCCTACTGGAGACTATCATAAATGAAAACTTTCCAAGTCTTACTAAAGACCCTGACACACTCCTTTCAGATGGATATTGAACCCCAGGTCATCTCAACTCAAACACAGCCTCTCCAATACACAATGTAATGACCTGTCCAAAGTCAAGGTAAAAGAAAAAATTCTGTAAGCAGCCAGTAAGTGCCAACTGACCTACAAAGGCACAGCCATTAGGATGACAGAAGACATTTCCCCTGAAACCTTCCAAGCCAGAAGAGCATGGTCAACTATCTTCAACATTCTTAAACAAAACAATTTTCAGCCCAGAATTCTGTATCCTGCTAACCTAAGCTACCAAATTGATGGAGAAATAAAATCGTTTGCAGATAGACAAGCACTGAGGAAATTTGCCACAATAAGACCAGCTCTACAGTAAATACTTAGACCTATTCTCAACACTGACCACCACAATGGTCCACCAGCAAAGTAAACATCCAGAAGTGAAAGGTCAAAACTTAGCTTCCACATTGGCACAAAGGATAAAACTACACAATGAACTTTCACAAAATAAGATCAATAGAACTCCACCACACTTATCAATTCTCTCAATAAATGTCAATGGACTAAATTCACCACTGAAGAGGCACAGGCTGGCTGATTGTATAAAAAAAGCACAAGCCATCCATATGCTGTCTCCAGGAGACACCCTAGCCTTGAAGGACAAACAAGACTCAGGGTTAAGGGATGGAAAATAGTATTTCAGCAAATGGAAATCAGAAGAAAGGCGGGGTTGCAATCTTATTTTCAGATACAAGTGTATTTAAAGCAACCAAAATTAAGAAAGACAAAGAAGGATACTTTATACCGGTCAAAGGAACAATACAGCAAGAAGATATTACAATTTTAAATACTTAGGCAACCAACTTAAATGCTCCCAGATTTATGAAACAGACCTTCAGGGGTCTGAGCAATATGATATCCCATAACACCATAATATTTGTGCTTTAACACCCCCTGACAGACGGGACATATCCTCTAAACAGAAACTAAACAAAGATACAAAGGACTTAAATGTGACCCTAGAGCAAATGGAATTAATAGTCATATACAGAACATATCAACCCAAAGCTAAGGAATATACATTTTTCTTGTTAGCCCATGGTATGTACTCCAAAACTGATGACACAAGTTACTAAAACTTGTGGGATATAGTAAAAGCAGTCTTAAGAGGGAAATTTATCACATTATATGCCTACATTTGAAAAACAGAAAGAGAGTGCATCAACAAACTCATGAACCATCTTATGGAATTGGAAAAAGAAGAACAATCTCATCCCAAACCCAGAAGAAGAAAAGAAATAACCAAAATTAAATCAGAGATGAATGAAATTGAAATCAAAAGAATCATTCAGAAAATTAACAAAACAAAAAGCTGGTTTTACAAAAAAAAATAAGTAAAATTGATAAACCTTTGATAAGATTAACTAGAAATAGAAGAACAGTAAAATCTCTAATAACCTCAATCAGAAACAATAAAGGAAAAATAACAACAGATGCCACAGAGATACAAGAGATCACTTCTAAAACTACAAGAAACCCTATGCCCAGAAATTTGACAATGCGGAGGAAATGGATCAATACCTGGAATCAGACCCTCTCTCTGGACTAAATCAAAAGAAAGATCTCTTGAACAGACCAATTTCAAGAACTGAGATAGAAGAAACAATAAAAATCTTTCAACCAAAAAAATCCCTGGTCCAGATGATTTCACACCAGAATTCTATCAAACCTTCAGAGAACAGCTTATATCCACACTGCAGAAATTATTCCAAAAAATTGCAAAGGAAGAAAACTTTTCCAACATGTTCTACAAAGCAAACATCACCCTGATACCAGAACCAGGAAAAGACCCAACTAAAATGAACTTCAGACCAATTTCACTAATGAATATAGATGTAAAAATTCTCAATAAAATCCTAGCCAATAGATTATAGCTACACATTAAAAAAAATCATTCATCATAATCAAGTAGATTTATTTAATCCCAGTGATGCAAGGCTGGTTTAACATATGCAAGTCCATAAATGTAATTCCCATATATATCAATGGAAGCAAACAAAGACCATATGATCTTCTCAATAGATGAAGTACAAGTATTCAAATCCAGCATTCTTTTCTAATTAGAACAGTTAAGAATATAGATGGTGGTGGCACATTTCTGAATCTGATTCAAGCTATCTACGATAAACCCAAAGCTAATGTAATAATAAATGGAGCAAAACTGAAAGCTTTTCCACTTAGAACTGGAATCAGATAAGGTTGTCATCTATCACCACAACTGTTCAACATAGTGCTGGAAGTTCTAGTTAATACAATCAGGCAAGAGAAGGAAATAAAGGGCATCCAAATGGGACCAGAGGAGGTTGAACTCTTACTCTTTACTAACCTTATACTTAGAGAACCCCAAAGAATTAACCATAAGACTCCTGGAAGTGATCAAAAAATATAGTAATATGGGCGGCGCCTGTGGTTCAAAAGAGTAGGGCACCAGCCCCATATGCCAGAGGTGGCAGGTTCAAACCCAGTCCTGGTCAAAAACCACACACACACACACACACACACACACACACACAAAATACAGTAATGTCTCAGGACATAAAATCAACATCCACAAATCAGTAGCCTTCGTATATGCCAATAAAGCCAAGATAGAAGTTAAGCAAAGACACAACTGCCTTCACAGTAGCTTCAAAAAAAAAAAAAAAATGAATACCTAAGAATATACCTAACTAAAGAGATGAAAGACCTCTACAAAGAAAATTATGAAACCCTAAGAAAAGAAATAGCAAAAGATATTAACAAATGGAAGAATATACCACACTTGTGGCTGGGAAGAATCAACATGGTGAAAATATCTATACTTCCCAGAGCAATCTACAGATTCAATGTAATCCCCATTAAAATACTATCATCATACTTTCAAGATTTGGAAAAAATAATTCCTCATTTTTCTGGTTCTTCAGAACCAGAAAAAACTCTGTATAGCCAAGGCAATTCTAAGTAATAAAAACAAAGCTAGGGGGTATCACCCTAACAGTCTTTCTGCTATACTACAAGGCTATAGTGATCAAACAGCATGGTACTGGTACAAAAATAGAGACGTTGACATTTGGAACCAAATAGAAAACCATGAGATGAAACTAACACCTTATAGCCACCTGTTCTTCTATAAACCAAACAAGAACATACACTGCATTAAAGAATTCCTATTCAATAAATGGTGCTGGGAGAACTGGATAACCGCCTCTCACCACTTATGAAAATTGATTCAAGATGGATAAAAGATCTAAATCTAAGGCATGAAACAATAAAAATCCTTGAAGAAAGTGTGGGAAAAACACTTGAAGATATGGGCCTGGAGAAAGTCTTTTATGAAAAAAGACTTCCATGGTAACTGTAACAATAACAAAAATAAACAAATGGGACTTAATTAAATTGAATAGCTTCTGTACAGGTAAGGAAACAACAACCAAAGCAAACAGACAACCTTCAGAATGCGAAAAGACATTTGTATATTATGAATTGGACAAAAGCTTGATAACTAGGATCTATAGAGAACTCAAATTAATCAACAACAAAAGAACCAACAATCCCATGTATCACTTGGCAAGAGAGATGAATTGAACCTTGTCTAAAGAAGACAGATGAATGGCTAACAAACATATGAAAAAATGCTGATCATCCCTAATCTTCAGAGAAATGCAAATCAAAACCACCCTGAGATATCACCAACCCCAGTGAGAATGGCTCACATCACAAAGTATCAAAGCTGCAGATGCTGGCATGTATGTGGAGAGAAGGGAACACTTTTATACTGCCGGTGGGACTGCAAACTAATACAACCTTCTTGGAAGGAAGTATAGGGAATTCTCAAAGAACTCACATTAGACTTCCCATTTGATCCTGCAATCCCATTACTAGGTATCTACCCAAAAGGAAAAAAAAACCCTCTTATCATAAGGACATTTGGATTAGACTGTTTATCACAGCTCAATTTACAATCACCAAAATGTGGTAACAGCCTAAATGCCCACCAACACAGGAATGGATTAACAAGCTGTGGTATATGTATACCATGGAATACTATTCAGCAACTAAAAAAGATGGAGACTTTATATCTTTTGTATTAACCTGGATGGAGGTGGAATACACTCTTCTTAGTAAAGCATCACAAGAATGAAGAAGCAAGAATCCAATGTACTCTATTCTAATATGAAGGTAGTATTTGAGCTAATACAAGTAAAGGGGTAAGGGTATGAGCCAGTGGGAAGAGGGAAGGAGGAAGGGAGATGGAGAGTCATGGTATATGGCACACCTCATGGGGGCAGGACAAAATTACAGGGGCGGGGGACTTTATCTAACAAATGCAATCAGTATAATCTAATTCTTTGTATCCTTAATTAATCTCAAACAATATAACAAATAATAATAAAAATAATAAAAGCAGTAAATATTCAGCGGTAAAGTATTAAAAATTTTTTAAAAAATCTTTAAAAAATAAGACATTTTATGTGAGACTCATATAACCACAAAGAAAATACCTATAGAATACACAAAAATGAAAATTGGAAAGGAATCAAAGTATGTTACTTCAAAAAGTCAACAAAACACTAAGGAAGATGGCAAGCGAGGAAAAAAGGACTAAAAGAGCTACAAAACAGACAAAAACAATACACAAATAGAAATCATAAATTTTTCCCTATCAATAATTACATTTATATAAATGAATTAAACTTTCTCTTTTACTCTGTTCAGACTGCTATAACAAAAAACCATAGACTGGGTAGCTTAAGTAAACAAGTACTTATTTCTCATAATTCTAGAGGCTGGAAAGTCCAAGATGAAGGCACTGGAAGATTCGATTTCTAGTAAAGTCCTGCTTCATAGTTCATAGTTTTCAATCTCATATAGAGGAAGGGACAGGGAAGTTCTCTCAGGCCTTTTATATAAGGACAATAATTTGATTCAGAAAACTCTGGCCCCATGACTTAACGCCATCACTTTGTGGTTTGATTTCAACATACAAATTTTAGGGGACATAGCATTCACGTCATAGTCCTTTCTAATCAAAAGACAAAGAATAGATGAATGGATGAAAATCTGTTCTAACTGCATACAAGAGACTCTTTTTAGATTTAAGAATGCACACAGGTTGAAAGTAAAAGAATGAAAAAGATATTCCTTGCAAAAGAAAACTAAAAGATCAGGGTGGCTATACCAGACAAAATAGACTTTAAATCAAATAGTGTCACAAGAGAAAAAAAGAATATTATATGATGACAACCAGGTCAGTTCACCAGGAAGATATAACAATTCTGAATAAATATGTATGCATCTAACAACAGAGCACCCACATTACCCCACCTGTAATGGTTAAAACATCCAGACAAAAGAGCAATAAAGAAAAGACTAAAGCACACTGTATCTCTTCTTTATCCTGTGTCATGAAAAAAAAAAAAAACCATTACAGACCAAATGGATCTAACTAATATGTACAGAAAATTTCTCCTTAAAACAGCAGAATACACATTCTTCTCAAGTGTACATGGACCATTTCCCAGGACAGTTCACATGTTGGGTTACAATTTCCCCTTGAAGTAGCAGAATACGCATTCTTCTCATGGTGTACATGGACCATTTCCCAGGACAGTTCACATGTTGGGTTACAAAATAAGTCTTAATAAATTTGAGAAGACTGAAATCACATCAAGTATCTTTTCCAACCACAATAGAATGAAATTAGAATTCAGGAAATTAGAAATAGCAGAAAAGAACTGGAGAATTAAAAAATATGTAGAAGTTAAATGACACTTTTGAACAACCAATGAAGTGGTCAACGAAGAAATCACAAAGGATATAGAAAAAATTTTCATACCAATGAAAATCAAAACACAACATACCAAAAGTAGGGAATGCAGCAAAAGTAGTACTAAGAGGAGAGAGTTTATAATGGTAAATACCTAAATTAAAAAAGAAATATCTCAATAAATAACCCAAGTCTACAGCTCAAGAAACTAAATACAGACAACTAATATTGGCATAAGGAAGGAAATAATAAAGATTAGACCAGAAATAAATAGACAATGGAAAAATAACAGAATACATCAAAAAAAATAAAAGTTGTTTTTTTGAAAAGATCAACAAACTTGGTAAACCTTGAATAAGACTAATTGAGAAAAAAAGAAATGATTCAAACAAAATCAGAAATGAAAGAGGAGACATTACAATTGATGCTGCAGAAATAAAAAGGATTATAAGATACTACTCTAAAAATTATATGCCAATAAATTTAATAACCTTGAAGAAATGGATAAATTACTAAAAACATATAATCTACCAAAATTAAGTTATAAAGAAATAGAATATCTGAATACACCTATAACTAGTAAGGACATTGGATCAGTAATCAAAAATCTACCAACAAATAATAGTCCAATACCAGATGACTTTACCAATGAGTTCTATTAAACATTAAACATCAATGCCGATCCTTCTCAAAATTCTTCCTATAAACAACAGAACTGTGAATACTTCCAAAACTTACTTTCAGAGGCCAATGTTTCCCTGACAGCAAAGTCAGAAGGAGACACTATAAGAAAACTACAGGGCTGGGCATGATAGCTCACTCCTGTAATCCTAGCACTCTGGGAGGCCGAGGCAGGAGGATCTCTTGAGACCAGAAGTTTGAGACCAGTGTGAGCAAGAATGATACCCCGTCTCTCCCCAAAATAGAAAAATTAGCTGTGTATAGTGGCAGGCACACAATTGCAGCTACTCAGGAGGTTGAGGTGGGAACATAATTTGAGCCCAAGTCTTCAAAGACGACATACAGATGGCTAACAAGTAGATGAAAAGGTGCTCAACATCACTAATCAGGGAAATGCAAACCAAATATATCCACAATGAAGTCATCTCATTCCTATTAGGATTGTTAGTGTCCAAAACCAAATCAAAACAAACAAACAAAAAAAGATTTAAGATAGAAGAAGAGAAGAGAAGAAAAAAGAAAATAACAAGCATTAGGGAGGATGTGGAGAAACTGGAATGTCCAACAACGCAGTTGCTATGAAGAACGGTTTGAAGGTTTTTCAAAAAACTAGAACTTCAACTACCATGTGATCTGCCAAATTGAAATCAGGATCTTCAGGAAATAGCTGCATCCCATGTTCACTGCAGCATTGTTCCCAACATCCAAGAGGCAGAAACAACTTAAATGTCTACTGACAGATGTAATGTATAATATGGTATAATGTACACATACAATAAAATGTATTCATAAAATATTCAGCTGTAGAAAAGGAAATCTTGTCAGATACAACAACATGAAAGAACCTCGAGGATATTAGGCTAAGTGATATGAGCTAGTCACAGAAGGACACATATTACATTAGTCAACCTATATGAGGTACATAAAGTAGTAAAACTCACAGAAGCAGAAAGTGCAGTGATGGTTGGCAGTGGACGAGGGGAGGGGAGAGATAGGGCACTAATGTTCAATTTGTATAACATTTTAGTTATGCAAAATTAAAAAGTTTGACATATCTGCTGTACAATATTCTGCTATAGTTAATAATATTGTACTGTACACTTAAAAAGCTGTTAGGAAAACAGATCTCATATTATATGTTTTTGAAACAAAAAAGCACAGCTTGGCTCGGCGCCTGTGGCTCAACAGGCTAAGGCGCCAGCCACGTACACCTGAGCTGGTGGGTTTGAATCCAGCCTGGGCCCGCCAAACAACAATGACAGCTGCAACCAAAAAAAAGCACAGCTTGTTACTACATTTTATTGTAAGCTGAGCTGTGAATCTTACCAGATATATAGCGATTTGGGTTACTCCTGAAGCGATCATCCACCAGAATAAGAGCTCCCCAATCATTCCTGTGTCGAATACACCTACAAAAACCAGGGGGAACATAGATTAATTATAACATAGAAAATAAAAGCCAGATTTTCAATGAGACAGAAATTTTAAAAATTCAATGTGTCAGTTATATATTCCTTTAATCAATTTGTTATGCCTAATTATAGAAGCTACCCAATACAATGTGCCAAAATAGATGTATAAAAAAATTTTCTACTTCTGCCAACTACTGATAACTTGTAGCAAAAAATGTTATATACATTTTATTTTGAAATCAAGATTATAGAAAATATTTTCTAAGACCTTTAGCTAGAAAGACTAGTTTTTACCTTAAGTATTATTAATAATTTCATGTTTTATGTAGATGTCCTTTTTACTAGTTTGATTAGAGTTTTTATTATGAGTGAACACATAATTTTGTCAAAAACATTTTAAAATTCAATTGATATAATCATGTAGTTTTTCTTCTTTCAAATGCTAATATAGGGAATCATGCTGGTTCATTTTCAAATATTCAACCAGCTTTATATTCCTAGGCTAATCATATGTAGTCATGGTTCATTATTCTTTTCATAGATTGTTAGATTCAATTTGCTAGTATTTAAAAAATTTCTATTTTAAATCAATTATTTAGGCTGGGTACGGTGGTTCATCCTGGAGGCTGAGGCGGGTGGATTGTTTGAGTTCAGGAGTTCAACACCAGCCTGAGCAAAAAGCGAGATTCCTGGCGGCGACTGTGGCTCATCAAGTAGGGTGCCGGCCCCATATACCAAAGGTGGCGGGTTCAAACCTGGCCTCGGCCGAACTGCAAAACAGAAAAATAGCCAGGCGTTGTGGCGGGCGCCTGTAGTCCCAACTACTTGGGAGGCTGAGGCAAGAGAATAGCCTAAGCCCAGGAGTTGGAGGTTGCTATGAGCTGTGTGACGCCATGGCTATAAAATGAGACTCTGTCTCTCCAAAAAACAAACAAACAAAAAAACAAAAATAATAATAATTTAAAAAACACGAGATTCCATCTCTAAAAATAGCCAGGCATTGTGGTAGGTGGCTTAGTCCCAGCTACTTGGGAGGCTGAGGCAAGAGGATTGCTTGAACCCAAGAGTTTGAGGTTGCGATGAGCTATGATGCCACAGCCCTCTACCAAGAGTAACAAAGCATGAAACTCTCAAAAAAAATTATTAAAAAAATTTAAAGTGTTCCATTTAACAGTTTTTAGTATATTTACAAGGTTGTACAACCTATAGCACTACTCATTACAAAACATTTTCTTTGCCCTCAAAAGAAACCCTGTGCCATGGATTTGGATAGCAGTATATCCAAGTTATCCTAATTACTCCACATTAACCCTGGCAACAACTAATAAGCTTTCTGTCCCTAAAGATCTGCCTATTCTGTACATTTAATTTAACTGGAATTATACAATATGCAGTATTTTGTATCCGGCTTATTTCATTTAGTGATGTCTTTAAGATCCACTCATACTGTATCATGTATCAGTACTTCATTCATAAGTTAATAGACAATTGCATTGTTTCCAGTTTGGGACTGTTATGAATAACTACTACTATTATGAATACTACTGGAGTATTTTCCAATTTCTCTTATGATTTCTTCTTTAACCCACCGGTTGTTTAAAGAGTGTGTGATTGAATTTCTACATATTGATTGAGTTTTCCCTTCTGTTACTGATTTCTAATCTCATTCTTAGTGGTCAAAAAGATAACTTTTAATGATTTCAATCTTCTAAAACTTATGGAAACTTATTTTATGGCATAGGGTCTATCCTAAAGAATGTGCCATGTTACTTGGGAAGAATGTATATTCTGGTGAGATCTACTTTTACGTGAGGAATTTCTATTTCATTTTCTAAGCTCTATTCAGCATTTTAAAAGTATTGTTATCATGTTAGTTTCTAAGACCTTTTTCTTATTTTTTTTTCTTGTTTCATGGGGCAATATTCTACCTCTCTGTTCATATCACTGATCTTTTTTGTTTGCTTGTTTTTGAAGATTTCACTATCTACGAAATCTGGCAAACTACATCCTCCAAAGCAAATCCAACCCATGTCTTGTTTCTGTGCAGCCTGCAGGGTCAGAATGGCATTAACATTTTTTAGGAGGTTAAGGAAAAAAGAAAGAATATGGAACAGAGACTGTATGTGGCTTGAAAAGCATAAAATAGTACCCCCTTATCTGTGATTTCACTTGCTATGGTTTCAGTTTACTCATGGTCAACCTTGGCCCAAATATACTAAATGGAAAACTCCAGAAATAAACCATTCATAATTTTTAAACTGCATGCTATTCTGAGCAGTGTGATAAGTCTTACGCTGTCACACTCAGGATGTTAATTAGTTCCATTCTCCAGCATATGCATCCGGCTTATGCACCTTCTTCCCAGTAGTCACTTAGAAGCTATCCTAGATATCTGATGGAAACAACATAGTCTATATAAGGCTTGGCACTATCCATGGTTTCAGGCACCCACTGGAGTTCTTGGAATACATACACTATAAAGGGGTACTACCGAACTGTTCGTCTCTTTACAGAAAGTTGGTCAATCCTTATTCTATTTTATGGTACTGCTTCTGTTTTCTGTTTTTGTATCATTGGAATTGGTTTGCTATTGTTTTATTTTTTATGTTAGAGGCTTCTTTTGAATATCTGGTGAAGACTCTGCACTTAATTAAGAGAAAGTTACAACAACACTGATTGGCAGCTCTGTAACTATGGGTGGAGCTCAGGGGCTGGGAGGTTTTGCTGTAGGGTAACTTGGTAGGAATAAGACCAATTTGCAGACAGTTATGACCTTACTTTCATTGATACTTTAGAGTGGGCCAAGTCCTGGGCTTTTCCATGTATGAATGTGAAGGTATTGACTTTCATTATTGTAGATTTATTTATTTATTGAACTTGTTTTTTAAATTTTTAATTTAATTTAATTTTTATTTATTATTATTATTTTTTGAGACAGAGCCTCAAGCTGTTGCCCTGGGTAGAGTGTCATGGCATCACAGCTCATAGCAACCTCCAACTCCTGGGCTCAAGCCATTCTTCTGCCTCTGCCTCCCAAGTAGCTGGGACTACAGGTGTCTGCCACAATGCCCAGCTTTTTTTTGTTTTTTGATTGCAGCTGTCATTGTTGTTTGGAGAGCCTGGGCTGGATTCAAACCCGCCAGCTCAGGTGTATATGGCTGGCACCTTAGCTGCTTGAGCCATAGGCGCTGAGCCGTATTTTTATTTTTTATTTTTTTAGAGACAGAGTCTCACTTTATTGCCCTCAGAAGAGTGCTGTTGAGTCACAGCTCACAGCAACCTCCAACTCTTGGGCTTAGGCGATTCTCTTGCTTCAGCCTCCCAAGTAGCTAGGACTACAGGCACCTGCCACCCTCAATATATGGGGTCGGTGCCCTACTCACTGAGCCATAAGCGCCTCTTAAATTTTTTAGAGATAGGGTCTCTTTCTATTGCCCTAAGTGATACTCCTGGCTCAGCCTCTCTAGTAGCTAGAACTAAACTATAGGTGTGTAAAACCACATTCAGCTTTTTTTTCTAAAAAAATCTGTTGTAGAGGCTTGGTGCCTGTGGCTCAATGGGCTAAGGTGCCAGCCACATACACCTGAGCTGGTGGGTTCGAATCCAGCCTGGGCCACCAAACAATGGTGGCTGCAACCAAAAAATGGCTGGGCGTTGTGGCAGGTGCCTGTAGTCCCAGATACTTGGGAGGCGGAGGCAGGAGACTCTCTTGAGCTCAGGAATTGGAGGTTGCTGTGAGCTGTGATGTCACCGCACTCTATCCAAGGTGATAGCTTGAGGCTCTGTCTTAAAAAAAAAATCTGTTGTAGAGGTGGGATCTCACAGTGTTGCCCAGGTTGGTCTCAAATTCCTAGCCTCAAATGACTCTCCTACGTTGGCCTACCAAAGTGTTGAGATTACAGGCATGAGCTATTGTACTGGCCATTGCTACAGATTAAAATTTGATCTCTCCCTTGACTCCTAAGTCATGTAGTCATTTAATCTTCTAGCATTCAAACTTTGTTGACATCTCTTTTCTGCCATTGTCTCCTCTCATTCTGTAACTTTGTAGGTTTGACATTTTTATTCTTTTACTATCATGGGATTGAGGGGGTGGAAAGTAACATAAATGTTTCATTTTTCCAAAGAGACTTAATAAATATAAGCTTTATAGGGCAATCTTTTTTGATATTAAAGTAAGCTGTAAGTTCCAAGGCAACAGACTAAAATATTGGGCAGGACAGGAAGAGGATAAATATTGTCAATACTATAGAAGAATGCTGAAAATGAATGGAAAGTCAGGATGCCTCTCTATTTTGGTTCTGGTTTGATTCACGTTTAAAGTGTTCTATGGTAGAAAGGTATTTAAGTTAACAAAACAGTTCAGAGAAAAAGACTACACCTTTTCTTTTTCCCACTGTTTTCATACTGCCTTGCTCAAATGAATTATGCCCACTTGAAACAAAAATTTTAAGTAAAGCAGACTAGTAAGGAAACTCAATGCACTTGTAACCTGGTTGCAAAACCATATGGTATGCTTCCAAAGGCTATTATTATATTTTATGGACTTATACTACTTAAATACTCTTTACAGTCCATTGTGAACTGAAAAAAAAACATTAAAAATTCAATTGGTTTCTGCTTACTTTAGGTCTTCTAAATGTATCCCTCGTAAGAAGAGTGCCTCAGAGTATAAGCAGTCTTCTCTGTCAATCAACATAATGAGTTTTATTAAATTGTATAAAACATTCACTTGATCTTTTTGAAAAATTTAAAAATTTTTATTGATTGATTTTCAAAAGGATAAGTTCCTCTGTAACAAATTGCTACTTTTTGATAATAATGTTTTGCTGAAAATCAGTAAAATTATTTAACAGGGGTCTTCATTTAAAAAAATTAATACATTACTAAAAGTACAGTATTTACATGTCATTACTACAAATACAGAATTTTTATGATATTCTACAAAAACATGTTTTGAAGTTCTAAAAGCACTCTGGGCAATGTGGTATATGGGAAAAAGCATTAAACCATGTGTTTTTCACTAATTCAACAAGCATTTTAAAAAAATCTATGTTCGAAACTGACACATGGTTGATGAAAATGCAAAAATGTATAACACATGTTCAGGGAACAAAATAGATATATAAATAGGCTATTATGGTACAATGATATACATACTACAATGTAGATAATATACAAACGCTATGATTTACTAAGTTTTAAATAATTCTAGTTGTAGAAATTGTATAAATCCTTATAAAGGTCATGATCTTCAACTAGGATTTTATTGGTAAATTTGCCAAATGAATTCCATGGTAACTTATTGCTAAGATAGAGTAATGAAAGAATACAAAAATATCAAATAGTGAGATATTTATGTTTAATAGTGAAAAATTTAGTGGGCAGAGGTAGGGCATAAGGATGAAAAAGCAGGTCTTGAAGTTTTGTGAGTAGATGGGACCAAGATGTAAAAGGCCATTTAGAAGCTATGTGACTTCAAAAAACTAATTTTTCAAAATCTGTCTAAAAAGGCTGGCCATGGTGGCTCACGCCTATAATCTTAGCACTCTGGGAGACTGAGGCAGGAAGATTGCTTGAGCTCAGGAGTTCAAGACCAGCCTGAGCAGAAGCGAGACCCGGTCTCTACTAAAAATAGAAAAGCAAGTCAGGTGCCTGTAGTCCATCTACTGGAGAGGTTGAGGCAAGAGAATTGCTTAAGTTCAAGAGTTTGAGTTTGCTGTTGGCTATGATGCCACAGCACTCTACTACCAAGGGTGACAGATGAAAAACAAAAACAAAATCTATTTAAAAATAAAATGATCGGCTCGGCGCCTGTGGCTCAACGGGATAAGGCACCAGCCACGTACACCTGAGCTAGCGGGTTCAAATCCAGCCCCGGCCACCAAACAACAATGATGGCTGCAACCAAAAATGGCCGGGCGTTGTGGCAGGCGCCTGGCTACTTGGGAGGCAGAGGCAAGAGACTCACTTGAGCCCAGGAATTGGAGGTTGCTGTGATGCCACAGCACTCTATCCAGGGTGACAGGTTGAGGCTCTGTCTATAAAAAAAATAAATAAATAAAAATAAAAATAAAATGATCAAATGAAACATGGAATACTAACACATATTACTATTAAAAGTAAACAATGGAAGTATCAAATGAGATAATGTATGTGGAAAAACTTATAAATGACAAAGATACAAATAGAACTTATTTCATAAGGCTTCTTGAAATTCAAGAAATTAACAGGAAAAAAGTCACCTGAATTAAGAAAAACTTATTTTCCTGAAGTTGAGTATACTAAAAGTCAAGAATTTCAAATATATATCAAGCTCCCCAAGAAACTATTAGCTGAATATTAAAATTCAAACAAAACAGGTCAATCATCAGGTAGAGCCAAAATAAGCAGATGAAATGCTTCAGTAACAACTTGCAGTGAAACTTGTTTCCAAGTAAAAATGGGATTTCTAGGTAGTAAAGGGCAGCAGGATGTCAGCTTAACCCATAGAATTGAAATCACTCAGTTTGAAGAAAAACACCTGCAGAAGAATACCATTCTGAAATGGGGAAGGGGATGGGTGATGTATTCTGGGACTGAAATCCAGTTCTTATGGTCCTATGCTATCAGTTATATGTAAATCTAAACTCTATCTAACACAATCTGTTACGTTAGTGTGCAAATGGGCTGATGTAAGTACATGAGATACTTCAGAAAAATCTAAATTCTGAATTTGGCTAGCTCAGATTATAGTTAGCTGTGGGACATCTAGTTGATCTGCAAATATATTAAATAGTTATGTTTTCACGATTTTACTCTTGTTTCTTTTCTTTCTTGTGACAGGGAGGTGGAAGATAGTGGTATTGATGATTCTTACCCTAGGGCTTTGTGTCTTAGTTTTTAACAAAAAGTTTAAAAATAAAAAAGAATTTAAAATGTAAAAAAGGTTATGGAATAAGGATAAAAAGAAAATATTTTTGTGCAGCTGTACAATGTACTTATGTTTTAAGCTAAATGTTACTTAGCTTAGAAGAATCAAGAAGTTAAAAAAATAAGTTTACAAATTTATGGTAAGCTAAGGGTAAATTTATTATTGAAGAAAAAAATTTTAAAATAAATTTAATATAGCCTAAGTGTACAGTGTTTATAAAGTCTATAGTAGTGTTCAGTAATGTCCTAGGCCTTCACATTAACTCACTGACTCACTCACAGCAGCTTCCAGTCTTGAAAGCTCCACTTATGGTAACTGCCATATCAAGCTGTACTATTTTTTATACACTGCATATTTATATTGTATTTTTACTATACTTTTGGATATGTTTAGAGACATAAATAGTTACCATTGTGTTACAATTGCCTGCAGTATTCAGCACAGTAACATGCTGTACAGGTTTGTAGACTAGGAGCAATAAGCTATTCTGTATAGCCTAGGTGTGCAGTAGGCTACACCATCTAGGTTTGTGTAAGCACACTCCACGATGTTCTACAATGACAAAATCGTCTAACAACCCATTCTCAGGACATATCCACATGACTAATAAAATGATGATTTAAAAATAAATTAAACAAAACACAAATCTTAATGGGTAAGAAATCTTCAGAAAAGGAGTACTATTAGGATTAAATGTTGTTTAGTTGGTGTTAATTCTTTAGGACCATGACCATGGCTTGTTTTAACCCTTCTTGAATTGCTAAATGCTTTATTGCCTATTTCTACTTCTCACAGTAACTATTCTTTTATTTTTTCTTTCTTTAATTAATCAATATCCTTCAATTTCAATACTACCTGTCAACATTATCACCAAACATAGAAGACAGAGGAAAATATTGAGTGCAATCACATTGTTATCTAAACCTGAGAAATAACATTAAAACAAAAATATTTTTTTTTTTGCTAGATGCCTTCTTTACGTGGAAGTTGAATAAAAAATTATGGAACTACAAAATCTCACTTGGTAGTATAAGACATTTTGTTTGTATTTGATAAAAGCAAAAGATACACGGATTCTATATACATACTTTCAATTAATGAAAGAACTGAATAGAATAGAAAACCTCTTCCTCATGACTAATTTATCAGCTTTACTCCCTGACATATTGGGGGAGGAATATGTCTATCAATCATCATCTTAGATTTAATGTTCATGAGATATAACTTTTTAATTTGGTGGTAAGCTTCCTTTAATAAACATTTATTTAGCACCTATATGTGCCATTCATTATTTGGCCAATCACAAAATTTCTTTAAATGTTAGCAAATTATAAGTTTTATTCTGAGTCTCACTTATTCTGTTTACTGTTTTCAACTTCCACGTGTCTATCTTTGAAAATATATCAGTTCTGCTGGCATTCTTTCTTTTCTTTCTTTGGGAGGCCACACCATTCTCTTGCTCTTTTTCTCTCCCTACCCCCATCTTCCCTTTTCTCACTCCCTGCTCTCTTTTTTCTTTCTTACCTCTCCCCTCTTCCCTTTCTCTAATATAAAATAAACTTACACTTTTATATCTTAACTGGCCTAGAAAATTTCTTTTCTTGTCCTGCACACAGCACCAACTGAGAGCATTTTCCGAACCTATCATTTGGTGGCCCTCATGGGGACTTCAGAAAATCACTTTTCTATCTCTAATTAAGTTAAATGATCAAAAATGCCCTAAACATAATGCATCCTACTACTTAACCTTCTATCACCACTGGCCGATAAAGGGTCTAAAATGCTCTACTTTCTGGCTTTCTTTGAACTTGCTCTACTTTCTGACCTTCACTCTACCCATGTCATGTTGTTTTGTATCTCTCTCCCTGCCTTCATTTTCAGATGGTGTTTCCCTTTCAGCTCCTCCATTCTCCCCCTCCATCTGTTCTCCACCACTAACCTGGCTACACTAATTTCTCACCTACATATCAACTCCTCCTCTAAAAAACAAAGAAAGAAAAAAGAAAACGTATCAGTTCCTAAAACTCTAGTTAAATAAAACTTTACCAAATTTATTATAAAGTAACAAGAATAGCTCTACATATAGCCCTGGTCACAGATAATATTACAGTAACATTAATTTCACTCCACTTACCTACCGAGGGCCTGATTTAAGGCCCTATATGCTTGAATTTCATACCACTGACGGCCAGATAAAAGACCTCTCAATTTTGAATGATGATCATTGTATTTTCGCTTTAATTCAACCTGATAAATTTAAAATTATATTAAAAAATAATTAAATCTTATTTTGTATATCACATTAACTTCTAACAGTTTGAATCTATTTTGTTTTTCAGCATTTTTCTCCATTTCATTCAAAATAGTTTTATTTATTCTTACGTTCCTTAAATTCTCTCATGTATATAATTAGTTGTGTGATGCCAAACCGTTTTATGGAGATAAAATAAATAAATTAAAATAAACTTATTTATAAAATAAATTTCACACATTTTCAATGTATAAGTAGATGAGTTTTAACAAATGAAGAGTCATAGAACCACCACCACAATCATAATATAAAACATCTTCATCACCCAAAAAGGTCCCTCTTGTCCCCTTTCGGTCAATTTCCTTTCTCCACTACTGGCCCTACTAACCATTGATCTGATTTCTGTTTTACCCTTAATATAAGGTCAAACAATTAAGTTTGCAAACTCACCCTAGAAAAAGTGCCATATGACTCATTGCTGAATATCACTATGGTCACCTTCAAAGTCTCCCCATGGGATGCTGTGCACCAACATCAGCACCTAGTCCACCCTTCAAAGCAATTTTGGAACTCTTTTCCTGAAATGACCATCAGAGCTGCCACTATTACCTATGATGTCCTGAATATCATCAAAATGTCTTCCTTTCAATATTTCTTTTACCTTTGGGTAAAGAAAAAAGTTGTTTGGGGCCAAATCAGGTGAGTAGGTAGAGTGTTCCAATACAGTTATTTGCTTACTAGCCAAAAACCTCCTCACAGACAATGCTGTATGAGTTGGTACACTGTTGTGATATAAGAGACATGAGCTGTTGGTGAAAAGTTCAGGTGTTTTGTTTTTTTGGGGTTTTTTTGAGACAGAGTCTCACTTTATCGCCCGTGGTAGAGCGCTGTGGCGTTACAACTCACAGCAACCTCCAACTTCTGGGCTTAGGTGATTCTCTTGCCTCAGCCTCCCGAGCAGCTAGGACTACAGGTGCCCGCCACAACGCCCGGCTATTTTTTTATTGCAGTTTGGCAATAAAAACCAGCCACCCTCGGTATATGGGGCCAGGACTCTACTCACTGAGCCACAGGCACAACCAAGTTCAGGTTGTTTTTGTCTAACTTTTTCACAAAGACTTTTTGGCACTTCTAAATAGTTAACTTGATTAACTGTCTAGTTGGTACAAATTCAAACTGAGTAATCCTTTTGATATCAAAAAGGTTAGCAACATCATTTTGACTCTTGATTTGGACTTTTTTGGTCATGGAGAATTAGCTTGCTTCTGTTGTGCACTTTGATGCTTTGTTTCTGGGTCATACTGGTATACTCATGTTTCATCACCATTGATAACATGACCCAAAACATTGTTTTGCCTCTCCAAAAAGGTCTTCACAAATTTTGACTGTCCTTTGAACTCCTTTGAGAACATTTTTGCACACACTTTTCTCATGCTAAGGTTTTCAGTTAAGATTTTCCTGTTTCTCCACTGATGTTTACTTGGTCTGTTGTGCTTCTCAGACTCAACCAATGATTTTAACACACAATTTGATGAACATTTTCAATGTTATCATCAGTTCTACTCATTTCTGGTTGCCCTGATCTCTCTTCAACAGTGACACTTTCTCTCCCTTCAGAAAAATGTTTAATCCATTTGTACACTGCCATTTTCTTCATGACATTATCTCCATAAACTTGGACAAAAACATCCCTGATTTCACTTCTACATTACCCAAATTTAACAAGAAACTTAATGTTTGTTTGTTGCTCTAATTCAAGTTCCAACATTCTTGTGATGGCACTAATATGCCAAAGTTATGAATAAGTTGTTGACTTCCTCTCTTTCTGTTTTTTTGAGGAATGCTTGCAGTGCTATAAATTAATTAATTAATTAATTTCTCCGTCACAAATGAAACTCAGTTTAGCTGGATACAAGATCCTGGGTTGAAAGTTATTTTGTTTTAGGAGATTAAAAGCCGATGTCCATTCTCTTCTTGCTTGAAAGGTTTGATCAGAGAGATCTGCAGTTATTCTAATATTCTTCCCCTT